>JBBCBC010000012.1:26808873-26979911 GCA_037126765.1 Stenogyne calaminthoides
AAAATAAAGTATAAGAAAAATAAATTGACAATACAGAAATAAGATAACAAAATTTGGGGGCTGATGGGGAAAGTGGTGATGAAACAGGATGGATTAGACAAAAAAAAAAAATAGGAAAAGGTGGGTCCTGTTTGAATCCAATTTTAAGTCAAGGACATAATGGACGTTTTTAAATGTTGTAAATCCAAAACAGTCTGGTTGTCATTTTTTTCTAAAAAGGGTGTCCTAGTAAATTTTTTCCCCCATGTATCGCTAAGCAAGATTATTATTTAGTTATAATTTTATTAACTTTTATACAAAAAATTGTATTATAGGGAGCTAAGACTTAGGCTCGTTTTTATTAGAAATTTTGAATTGATCAAATTATTATAAGATTGAGTATGATTAGGTAAAATTAGATTGATTAACTCAATTGTTTGAATCCCAAGATATGTATTTGGATTCTGGGTGATCGCAATCATGTCTTGATCAAAATCAATATAGTGAATTAAAACGTTAATCTTGGCCATATTAAAAGCCTACGTAGTGATAGACATATCCTCACAAAGGATTAAACATATTTTTGTCACTTTTGAAATGTATCCCGCCTCATCCACAAAGTAAACATTCGACGTGGGATTAAAATGATAATCGCAGTTTATTCTAAATCAATCCCGCGAATTAAACGGGACCTTAGCTAATTATAGTGTCCTGGACATGTAGTTATTCAGTAAGATTATGTGAATTTTCAAACTCGATCTACAAAATTATTATTATTCAAAAGTTATGAAGCATTTTTGGGAAAAAAAAAATTAAAAATTATTTGTAGTGATTGAAAACAAGCTCACCTTTGTGATCTATTGACTTAAATTTTCAGCACATACGTGCAATGTATGATGTATCTCAGCGCATTTATATTCACCATTATTAGTATATTATTGATCATTTGATCAAGTTATACACATGACAAAAAAACCACATCACCATCCCAATCACGCGGCCAATTTTTACCATCAATACATATATTTCCACATCAATCTTATCATAATGCTCAATAATTTTATAACTAAAGTAGTCTATAGGGACATCAGTATAACTAATGTTCAATAATTTAAACCTTTGTTTTAAAAAATCCTGTTAGACGGCTTGACTGGTTGACCGATTTGGACCTACGAATGGTGAACAAAAGCCGCCCAATAGAGTGCACAGAGTATTAGATATGTATAATAGAAAAAACTTAATTAAAAGCGAAACTGTTTTAAAATCGAA
Source organism: Stenogyne calaminthoides (assembly GCA_037126765.1). Taxonomy (NCBI): domain Eukaryota; kingdom Viridiplantae; phylum Streptophyta; class Magnoliopsida; order Lamiales; family Lamiaceae; genus Stenogyne; species Stenogyne calaminthoides. Next base: position 26,810,122 of record JBBCBC010000012.1, read on the forward strand.
TTAACGAACGGTTTTTAACAAAAAAATAAAAAAAAAAAAAAAGTGGACGCTGTTCCTTGGTCATTACTTTGGCCTTGGGTTCTCAAGGAGGGAAGATGATCGTCGTTGTCGTGTCCCAAGAGCTTTATGGCGAGCCCGGTGGGTATGGCTTAGGTTGGGGGCAGGAGAGTTTGGTGGCGCGAGAAAGGGTGGCGCGAGAGGTTATCAATTTGGTAAGAAGGCGGGTGGCATGAGAGGGTTGTCGGGTGGTAGATGGCTTGGCGAGGCGGATGGCATAGTTGAAGAAGAAACGGAGAATGACTAAATGAATCGATGAAGGGGTTATATATATTGGGTTTTTAACCCATTTGGCCCTTTTTTTTTTTTTTTTTAACCCACTTTTTTTTTTTTTTTTTGGCCCATTCCATCAATTTATGGGGAGCTTTGGCACTTCATTTTTTCAAATTATAAAATACAATTAATATATTTTTTAAAAAAGTTAATTTAGTGTACTCCAAATTTAAATATTATTTTAGAGTTTTAAAAATTAAATTAATGAATTCAAGTGTAATTATAATATCATCTCTTCCGTCAAAAAATAAAATAAAAATTATAATATCATCTCAATACTATATTTTAAGATTTATCTACAAATTTTAAAATATCAAGTAATTAATACTTTCGTTCTAAATTTATTTATCCATTTGTTTTTATACGCAGTTTTAATGTGAAAATTATTTATTAATATTTAGAGTGGTAAAGTTATTTTGGTTAGAAATATTGTAATTTTTTTATTATTAAAATAAATTACTTTTTGTGGGTAAAAAGTAATGAAATGGGATGTAAAAGTAAATTACTTTTTTGTACATTAAAAGTAATGAAATGAGATGTAATTTTAATTTTTTTAAAAAAATTATGCATATTATATATATATATATATAATATTTATTATGACGTTATACGGCTCAATCCAGTCCGACCAAATCGACCCGGTCAACTTTTTTTGGGGTAAATGGCTCCTTTAGGTTCGATTTTTAAACATAGATTTTAAGTAGTATATTATTTGCAATTTGTTTGACTTCATTTTCCCTAATGAAATAGGGATGATTATGGAAATTTAATTTTAATGAGATATAAATTCGAGAGTAGGTGTTGAATGAAACTTGTTGCATATTACGTTTATATTATTACATTTATAATTAATATCATAATATTTATCAATTGGTATAATTACATTTAAAAATTAAGATCATCGCATTAAACGTTATGGGTATTAGTTTATAAGAATAAGTGATATTGGTTTATGTCAGAATGATATCAAGCTTCATATTATAAAACAGTTTTATGTAAGAGTTTGTATAAATTTGAGCACCTCTTGTAGTAACACTCCTATAAGCCAGGATATATACATGAATTTTATCACTATTACGCATTTAACCCTATCATTATGCCAGAAAACACTAATATTGCTATGTACTTGAAAGGATAGAGTAAAATACATAACGATAAATAGTGTGATATACATAAAGGATAATCTTTAGAAAGAGAGTTTACCGTAAACTATATAGTTTATAGAGTTTTTATCCACCTCTTATTAAGGTTGAAAATATCGATATTCATAGAAATATTGGGAGACTTTAAATTTATGATATATCGATATAAATAAATTTAAAAAAATCATGAAAAATTAATAACAAATTTTCGATACATATCTAACAAAATAAGTTGAACAATTTTTACATTTGCTATATACTTATATAAAATATACTAGAGTGGGTAACCTCCGAGGATTGGTATAGTGGTGTAGAGCCGGGACTTTAAGTGTCTTCACTACTCTGGAGGTAAGTTAATTTTCATAGGTGTGATCAATCCTTGAATGGGCAGTCAAAATTAGAGTCAAGTCGACCCGCTAGTGGACGGTGATTCTGGGTCCCCGGATTAGTTGGTCATTGGGCGAATGCGATTTATAAAAAAATATAATAGTTACTGACAATTCAATTAGAATAAAATTCGTCTTTTTAATAAAAACAGTTAGACGATTTTAAAAATGCAGACTACGAAATAAGCGGCCAAGACTGGATGCATACAAAACTTAGCCAATATACTAATGTCATCTCTACATTCTATTTATATATTTTTCTAAATTTATCGACATTTTCTTAATACTTTTGGGATATTAAGCTCAAGTTGTACAACAAATTAAAGCGGTATAGATATTAGAAAACCGATATTTTCGTTTTCTTTGTAAATATTGTTCTCCTCAATATCTATATCGATGACAGCAAATGTTAGATATATCGTGGATATATCGGTGATATTTTCATCTTGGCCTCTTATTTGAGTTGAAGAAGTAGCTAGGAAGGTGAAGAGGAGGAGTGAATTTAATTAGCTAATTGGTGATGTGATGAAACATTTGTGGAAACTGCAGTTTCCATCCTTGGATTTAAGGCAATTGGAAATTGATACTAGAATCATCTATTGTACATATAGCTAGTTAGGGTTTATCATCATTTTTCCTTTTCATTTTCTTTTCTACTGCTTTCTGTTTCCATGCACAATGCTGGTTTGCATGAAATTCATCATATATATACCACCACCACAGACAGAATGGCACTGTGAAACAAAACTACAAAATGCATGCAATGCCTCAAATGTATTCCAATTGAATCAACATATCATGCATTATCTTATCAATTCATTCCCAAATTTCCAACCTATGTACTACATACATTTATTACACACTGTTTCTAAAATTCTCATTTCTAGATATATTTCCCTTTATTTTCTCCACAACTTTTTGATTTGTCTCTGCAACAAATAGCTCAAAGTTATTATCACTTGCTCAAATTTTATTTTATCACGACTTGCCGTCTCACTATCAAGTTATGGCTGGCTTCCTCATCATTTACTTCTATTTAACTCCTATTCTAGTGCTTCATAATTTATTATCATCGAAAACAGAACACAGCAGCTTCTTACATTTGTCTTGGAGTAAGTTCTTTTTTAAGAAACTAACTTAAGATAACGCACTAACCATTTATCAGATAATTTCATCACTTGTTTGGCAGCCAGCTGCAGAATGAAAACTCAATGACACATGTTTCTCGGAACTCCCTCTTGCTTCAGCTTCTGAGCCTTCCATCAACTCACCAAGCTTCTTACCTGGCAGCTACATCCAAATTCCTTCAGAACAGGGCATCGGGTATGAGGGAAAGAAATCCTTTGCATTCGAAAATAGGCATCGACCTGTTTGCTAATTCGTTTGCACGACATATAACCAATTAATCAGTATTAACGATGATACATTCATGTTTGATGCAGGCGGATGTATACACATGCCTTCCAAATACCAAGCAAAGGCGGATTGCCTGGAAGAAAACATCATAGTTTCTTATGTACCTAATTTATTATAGCATTCGATGAGAATAACCCCAGGCTGGGTGTCATTGTCAATAATAGCCCCACTGGTGGTGATGTGTCTACAAAGGAGTTCCTAAGGTTGACAAAAAATTTAACAAATTCCAGAACTTATAATTTCGACATGCCATATCTAAATGCATGTTTATGCAGGATTATACTGGAGAGAACGCCAACGTCAGAACTTTTTGCTGTCATATCATAACACAAGTGGTCTCACAGGAGGCAGTGGAAAGGTTCTGAATAGTGACCCGTAAGACCGTATATATTCATATTCTACTCCGATCCTTGGAAGTCCTGGATTGGTTGGTTAGTATTAATGTTCTCATCGGCGGTTAGATCGTTAAATCATGTCTCTGACTTATCCGTGTTGCCATGTTGGAACAGGGATGGCTGCTGGATTGACGTAGTTTATGCTGATGATCTCATCAATGTCCTCAAGAAAAGCATGAAGCCAATTCTTAGCTGCAAGCATGGTTGTTATTCTTATAATCTCAGTACCTATGATTATCCATTCCTAAAAAAAATATAATGATCTAGTGTATACATGTTATGTAGGTATTTTATCTTGAAGCCTGTGAATCTGAAGTATGTTCGAGGGACTCCTTCCAAAGAGTCTAAATATTTATGCAGTCACAGCATCCAATGCAACAGAGAAACAGTTTTGCAACATATTGTCCTGATTTCAATAATGTCTCTGTAACATACGATGTTTGGTTCAGGGGATCGGTTTAGTGTTTCTTGGATGGAAGACAGGTGCGTATGCAATCTTCGATATCTCATACATTTCTAGCGTATGAACCTCGATCCATGAGAAATGAGCTCATGTATGCAGTGATGAACATGATATGAGGTCTGAAACTCTGGCCCAGCACTTCGGGCGGTAATGTTGAAGAATTTTTATACATTTAAAATTCAACTCTAAAAGAAAATCCACATGACATGATATACTGTGGTTATACAGGGTTAAACAGAGAACTTTGCCAGAGATTCAGAGGATGATCGGAGGCTCACATGTTATGGAGTATGGAAATCTGTTGCAAAGTGGGGAACTCCTGTACAATTATGGGTGCTGCTAATAACTTTAATACTCGGAACAAACAGGTTGTTACCCCTCGCCGGTGAAAGCTGTTATGTGGGATGCAGTGCTTCTTTACTACCAGCACAAGGTTACTTCAAACTAATCTTGTTGAAAAACAGCATAATTTGTTTTTCAAGTTAATTGTAAGAATCCAGCTATCTTCTCCTTTCTTTAACCAGTTGTATAGAGCCCCAAACGGTTCTAACAGGAGGCTTGAAGCCCAGAAGCAATTACTCAATGAAATCAATAACAGGACGCTTGTAGATAACAACATAAAAGCAAATAAGTAACTTCCCTTTTGGAGCTGAAAATGGCATTGTAATGTTGCACGCTGTTGACCAGGAGGACAGCCCCTTGTGGATTATTGGAGCTGCCTCAAGACATTTGTAAGCCATTTAAATCCTCACCGAAAAATTGGCTTTGCAAAATTACTTGACAATGCAGAATCACTTTTTTTTTTTTTCAAAAACTATCTTTTCAAAGCTTTTGAAAAAATGTGATTTGTAAAGTTTTGAAAAACACACCATATAGCATTGGTAGCAACTTGGTAACATGTGAAATTTGATGAGCAAGTTAACTAGTAAGCCTAAATAAACCATGGTAGTTCATAACTTCCTGTTTTATTCTGTGAACAGGTAAGGACATATGAAGAGCATTGTGGAGCATTGTCAAAGTACGGCATGAAATACACGAGATCAATGGCAAACATGTGTAATGCCGGGATTACAGCAATGCAGATGGACACGGCAGCAAAGAAGAATCAGCAAATAATTTCTGCTGTTTAAAGACAAGTCTTATTAAATAAGCTCTATTATCCACTACATGTAAACTTGTTATTCTATTTCTGCCTGAATAGCTAGCTCATGAACTAATATATTAAGAAGTGCAATTCAATTTAATCACTCAGGTTCTTCAAGTTTCTTGAGATAACTGGTTTTACAAAAATACAAAAACACACTGTGTGAAGTTTCAAATGATGAATAGACATTTTCGGTAAGAAGAAAAATCCATATATTTTTATATGAGCACAGAGGAAATTGAAGCCATGCATAATTAAAAACAGAACAAAAAAGCGCAAAAAAGTAACTCCAAACTAAAAAGAAGATAAAAATTAGAACCAGAGCCATTTTCATTCCCATTTTCTGGAGTCAAAACAAGTAGCATTACCATAAATCAATTACCAATTTCAATATCAAGTAACGCTTCAGCTAGTAACAAAAAGCAAAAAATGGTACGACTATGAAGACGGGCTGGAAGAAGTGGCTCGGCGAACGGTACCCCAGAGCTGAACGACGCCGTTCCAAATTCCGGCGGAGGCGACGCCGACAGCTAGGGCTTGCGGATAACTGGGCTTCGAATCACCTTCATTTTCAATCTGAAGAAGGCGGGAATGGATGGCGTCGAGCTTCGCGGAGAGACGTCCTCCGGTGACTTTCCGTCGCGGTTGCCTGGCGGTGATCATCCTGAACAGAGCTCCTGCAAATCAATCACTCTAAGAGAAGCCTCCAGTTTCCATCCCCTGCTTCTCGTAATGCGCAACCAGGTCTTTGGGTTCGCATTCTTCTTTTACCCTTTTTTGTATTTGCTGTTCTGTTTAATCGATTGTCGTTCGTCGTCTCCTTGGGGTGATTTCTCCATGGCAGAAAGCCCGGTTTGGGGGAAAATGGATAAACCCTTGGTGATTGAACTGAAGGTTTTAGCGATGGATAAAGGTGAGAATGATAATAAAAATAAGTTAATTGCATTAAACTCCTTCGTGTTAAAAAATGTTGTGCGAAATTTCCATATTGGTACGAAATTGGACAAAAGCTCCAGTAGTTTATTTAAAAGGCAAATTATCCTTTGATCGGTTTATTACGGGATAATAAATTATTTCTCATCATGTTTGTTATTATTAATAAATTTTCTTTCGATTCGAAAGTTTATACTCCTATTTTTTTTTCATTTTTGATTGGATTATACATAACACTCTTATGTGGTATTCTTAACCCAATTTGGTATGGTGTATATAATTAGTATTGGAATGCGATGATTTGTATAATATAATATGAAGAGGTAGTATTATGTCGTTTGATTCGACATGTTATATTTGACAATATTAAAATTAGTAATCCACTTGGTAAGGAGTAATAAGTTTGATAAAAATTAGTATTTACATTGGTTGGGTGTAATAAAACATATATCTGATTGGGTTTTTGAGGAAAGTGCAAAATCGCCCTTCTTTGAAATATAAAATCAAACCCTTTTTTTCCACTATCGAGAATCGCGTCACCACAATGTTTCCACTTATTCATCCATCTCTTTCTTGGTTAATCGATTCTAGGGTTTTAGATCCACGCTCCAATGGATCATCCATTTCGAAGTTTGCATCCATTTTGATGATTTACCCACTTCGCATCCTTCGTCGACTTTTGTGGCACAATATCCAAAATCGACCCCTTTCAGAAGGTCATTTACTGACTTGAAAGTGTACCTCATCAATTATTACTAATTTTTAAAGAGCCGCGGGTAATGGTGTGATATTGTCACACCGCTGGGACCTTTTCAAAACCGGAGGTTGGTCAATAATGACATCTCCTTAAGAACAAGATCGTGAATGACTTTTCCCATGGGGAAGCAAAGTACCTAAATCAGCATATGTATATCACAAACTCAAGACGTTGGTCGATATCGCCTTCTCTAGTTCTAAATTCCCTCTTTTGAGAAGGTGCCACTATAACATCAATATGGGTACCGCCAGAAGCATCCAGCAACCCCGCATATATTAACATAAACAATAATGAACAAGAGTATATAAAAATAGGCTAGAATATTGGGTTGTTTATGAGTACCTGAACCATTTTCCATCATTGGATTGGTTGAATCCCGGCGGAATAAGAGTAGGTTTAACCAAGAATAAAGAGTGCGCTTAGACAACTTTTAAGACTAAATTCATGTAACGAGACACGGTCGACCACCACGTAAGTAGTCCAAACTTGATAACACTCGCTTTTTATGATGGCTCAACACGTATAAGAACATGGACACTTGTTCCTATACCACATACCTTGGATTCTTTTGAACCTCCTAAATCACCCAAGAATGCCACATAGTCGCGGCAAAAGTGTTTTAGATCCATTCAGAATTTTTCTACTACATGCAGAGTCAACAAAGTACACAACCTACCTAAACGTCTTTCTTGGGAAGGTAGTCTACTAATCATGCCATGTGCCTAATGTCATTCAAGGTAGTGCCTAACTCTTTCTATTTTGTGTTTCGAGTAAACAAATGGCAAAGATAAGACACACAACCTTTCACGACACATGCGTGGTGTATCAACAAAACCAATAACAATTCCTTCATGGTACAGGGTGTCAACATCGAGGTTATGAATTGGGCGTAAATATGGGATTTACCTACAACCAACCAACATTAGTATGAGACAACGGTTCAAAGATCAATTACTAAAAAAAGATAGAAAGTATGGAGGATAAAGACTAGTCACCTTCCAAGAAAAGATTCATACCACATACCATGTAATCCCTAAAATAACCAAAACAATGAAGAAACTTTAACCAACAAAAACAAACCCATTTGTCTCACCGATTTTTCTATTTTGTACAATTCGGGGAGAGTCCACAAGTGTTATTCTCATTCAACATTTAAACCAACAAAAAAAGAAGAAAATTTCGCTTTTGATCCAATAATAATTGGTCTAAAAACTTAACAAATATTTCACAGAAAGAAGCGGCGAGCACACACTTTCGACTCATAATTGATAAGAGCTAGAACAACCTTTCATTCATTAAGGTTGATTCTAGAACAAGAACACACATTAATGTGATATCACAACACACAAATAATAAAATTTTCGGTTTAAATTTCTTTGTTTAATATCGCCCACAAAGAGATAAATATTGTCCATATATAAATTTGCAAAGGTGATATCACACCCAAAGATATAAATTTGCAAGCCAAATAAATTATGTGATACTATTTGCAACCTATTAATTTTGGCAAAAGGTGATATCACACACAAACCTATAAATTTGTTTTCAACAATTTTCAACAAAAAATTTTGCTTCCCACATAAATCGCTTCCACATACAATTTGGGTCGATTTTCAAGTTTTACAACAACCCATACATTTTCCGGTGATTCCACACATAATTCAAGAACCCATAATCGCATCAAGAACCCATAATCGTGATCAAGAACCCGCCATTATTTCAAGAACCCATAATTTCGGGCGAATTGAACCCATTGAAGAACGTAAAATAATGTCACAGATTAACACAAATCGCAGACCGCAGACATCTCATTTTTTTTCATATCCAAAATTCACAAATATATAGGAAATCGATACTAACACCGTGGGAGAAAACAAAACTAGTAAAAAAAAAAAAGAGAAAAACCTAATAAAATACTGCACAGATGACCGTTTATATAACCTTGCATTGTGGTGTCACAAATGGATCTTTATACAACACCGCCAGAGATATTTCGCAAGTTTTAAATGCGTCGATCTGTGGGTTAGGTTTGATTTTTCGCCTCCTCAAAAAAATTGAACGCATAAATGGACGCGACATTCAGAAATAAATACAAAAAGAGGTAGAAGGCGGCAAACGGGATAGCCGAAAGTGACCGTGAGAAGTCGCCTAACTTAATACCTTCACGTCGGAGACATTAATTACTCCTAAAAGGAAACATGAAACGAGGAATGAGGGTAATACGTTAAAAGGGACATTAATTTTCGGATCCGGACTAAAAATAAGATGGTCATATTCAAATTACCAAGTGGGATGTTAATTTAATATGAATCCATCAAGTAGTAAGTCATATTCATACCTACCAAGTGACGCTTAATACCAATAAATTATTTTTTGAATTCTCATGTTATAATAAATTTTAATAAACATGAAAAAAAATCAAGATATCACATCATGATGAAGTGAAATATTTTAAATTATTAGAAAGACTCACTATCTACTGGTAAGGCCCATGGTTCAATCATTATTTAACCGATAAAAAAAAAATCATTAACATAAATAAAATATATCATAATTTCATATCTATTCTAATTTCACATCACTAAACAAACGGGTTCTTTATCTAATAATAGATTAACGATTTATCTATGTTCCATATCTTATTATACTAAATATTGAAGCTTTGAGACTTACTAGAAAAAGTACATGTTAGCAAATATTTTAAATGTTTAATAACTTTAAAAATAAGTGTTTATCGTAAAACTTTTAAAAATTTACAAACAACCCTAAAAAAACATAACACTAGAAATAGAGAATATAAAAAAAAAATGATTACTCCTAGTCATATCTAAGAAAGAACAATACTCCTAGGTCCATACCCATTTTAAAAATTAGCAAGAGGTCCATAATAGGGGTGTGATTTTTACACTATTACCCCTTGAAATGGTCAATGCATTTTGATTAAAAAAAAAAAAACAAAAATTCGGCACTTTCCCTAATTAGATTATCCCAAAAGCTCAACAACCCATACTTCCACGCCAAAGTACAACCCTAACCTGTGAAGAAGACCCCCTTTTTCGCCGGCGATGTCTAATCAAAATTCAGAGATGATAATTCCAAATCCTTCATTTGTTTCTATAACCATATTTAGGGCTTTGTATACTGGGGACTATTTTGAGCGAAAAATAGTTCGTCTCTGCTTCGAAAAATTTGTTCGTAAAATTTATTTCTTCAATCGTATTTGAGGCAGGATTTTGGGTGTTTCTTCTATTTTACGGCGCACAAAGTATGGAAGAAAATTCATTTATCAATTTCAAGAATGGTTGGATTTGGAGACGATTTCTTCTGAGTGCCGCGGAGCCCCCGACTTACCTGGTAAGGTGGATTTGATTTAGACGATTTCTTCTGGGTCCCATATGTAAAGAAAGAAGACGAAGAATCTATGAACATGTTCATGTTCTGGATGAATCTGTTCATGAATTTGATGAACATGATCATGTTTTCTAAGCATATTTGTAATTTTAAAAAGATGACATAACTCGGTCAAAAAAATATGTTTTAATACAAAAACCTTGCAACAAAAAAAAAAAAAAAGCAACTCAAAAATCATAAAAAATGAACATAAATATATCAATATAAACCCAACTCAGCCAAAATAGGGCGACTCAGCTAAACTCGGTCAAATCTGACTCCAGTGAGTTGCAGATCTGGGAATTTTATATGCTCTCCGTCGGAAAACGCTTCGAAAATGACATCTTCATCACGTCTTCATCTCCGTTGTGGCGGCGGGGGGAACCCACTTTTGGGTTGCTAACGGGCAAAACGGCTTCATCTTCGTCGCGGCGGTGCCTGATTTTGGGTGTGCGCCGTGGTTTAATCGGGTTGAGGGAGAAGCTGAGTTTGTCGGGTCAGGTGGAAATCGAAATAAACCGATCCGGTGAGGACGGAGGAGGGCGCCGCCGTCGATCCTGGTTTCTGGGCGGCGGCGACTTTTACTGGTTTGGATTTTGTGGGTGCAAGTGGGGAGGGGCCGCCGGTTTAGTGTGAGATAAGAGAGAGAGAGTTGTGGGTGGGAGTGGGAGTGGGAGGGGAGTGGGGTGGGGCAGGTGGTTTGGGCGTGAGATAAGAGAGAGAGAGAGAGTTAGGGCAATTGATTTTTTGTTAGTGGAAGGGTATTATAGATATTCTATATGTGATTTTGGACTAAGAGTGTTTAGAAAATTTGTTTGGACCTCTCAGTAAGAATGAGACCTACCCAGTAGTCATTCACTCTAAAAAAAAATTGTTAATTTGTTAATGAAAAAAAAAATACTTTATTTAATGAACTGCTAAGGAATTTCGTGCATTTTTCAAATCACGAGGGGATTTTGCACAATATTTTCAAACCTCGAGGGTCTTTTGGATAAAAAAGCGCCACTTCTATTAAATGCGATTTTGGAAGCATTGTAACGATAAGTCTGTTACTGCGAGTGAACGCCCAACAATGGCAGCTGCTACGCTGCTACACTCCTTTATCACATCGTCTTCACATTATCGAACTTCGGGATTTCCGGTTTTGATCCGATGCTCCGACCCGAATCGGGGTTTTGACCCGAAATCCAGAAATGCTGAGAAGAAGTAATCCATCGCTCCTTTATTTTTCAGTATCTTACGTGATGATACTTTAACCCTAACTGTTAATTTCTTGATTTGTTGCAGGAAAGTGAAATCTTCGCCCAAGCAATCATCCACCTTGCCTAACCGTAATAATTCCATACCGCTAATTCTTCATTGTTAATTCTGCTTCTCACTGTTGATTGAATGTTTGTGTAACCTATTTGCAGAGGCCCCTGGTTTAAGGTTTCAAACTGGTGGAAATGTGAAATACACTTCTTCAGATGATTTTGAATTCGAGCAGCGTCTCCAAGCTGTTAGAAAGTAAGGTGCTATCCGTTATGTTCTCATGTTACATTCATTTTCTTCTTCTAGTTTGTATTGTTTTCCTTTTAATTGTTATCATTAGGTGGTGACGTTTCCTTTCAATTGGAACCTATTTTCTTGGATTGTTTAGAGGAATTGAGAGGTGATATGATTATATGAATCACAGAATTGGGAGGTTGGATGATTCACATAATGTGAGGAATCAAATTACTGCTCATGGAATTAATTCTTGATGCGAACACCATTTATCATTCCTTCTTTTTCCTTTATCTCAAAGTCTTTAAAATCACCAACCCAGCACCTTAGATATTGTATTTTTAGAATTTGTAAACAGTAACAGATCCCAGTATATAAATTAGCACTGCATCAATTTGTTTTTTCATATATTCTCTAAGCTACCTCTATTTGTAGTTGTGTTGAGCACAAGCTTCCTCGAACTGTGAAGGTCCTCACTTGAGCAGAAAGTAGTGGAGGAGGAAGAATATCGAGCCATTGATTATGATGTCCGACTGAGAAAAAAACAGCAGCACGATTGGGACTGGGGGACTAAGGTAATACCAATTTTGTTTGCTTAATTATCATTTGATGAAGTTTTTGGCTATTTATTAAAATGTTCTGAGTTACCCTGTAATAGCTGATTCCATATTTAGAATGTAATATGGTAGATTGGAGTTGGAGTTGTGGTTGTTGTGTTTGGCTTGGTGTTTGCTCTCGAGACTTTCTTCCTTCTGGAAGGTATATTTATTGTCATATGCTGGAACATCTTGTCTGATTCATAAATTTCTGAATTTGGTTTGTTACTTTCTATTTGCTTTCATTCCATTAATCATCATGGAAAAAGGCAAAATAGAGATCTCCAAGTTTATCAAAATATAATTTCATGTGCAATGGTGTGCAAGTGATCTATAGGATTGTAGATGCCCATAATATAGCAGGGTTTTTTTCCTAATTGGGTTCTTTAGGCTTTGAAGAATTAAATTCATAATTTTCCTTTCTTCTTTTCTGAATCAAATGCTTGTGCCAATGCCTCCTGCTGAAGCTATCCACCCTATGAGGGTCCTAAATTGTGGGATTTATGTGTTCTGCCCAAAAAGAATATGTACCAAACTTTACCGAATAGAGGAAATTGAGTCTTAAGTGTTTGCTCAAAAATCAATCTTCTAAATTGTGTGCATCTGATTTTTATGTCCTAATGTGAAACATGTTCATGGTATTTGGAATAACAGTATTAGCCCTACTGAGGAGACTGCCACAGTCTATAAAATTTCAGAAGAAGAGAGAGCGGTCCTTGAGGTGAGACTAACATCCTTGACTTCTAGCAGATGTTTGCTTTACTGCTTATTGTTTTATTTTTATTTTTTTTACCTAGCTTTAAATTCCCATGACCTTTTGACATTATATAATTATTATATTTAAGTTTTCCACCTTGGCATTTGTAGGGACTTGTTTGTAATTTTTCCAAGAATGTACTTGTGCAGTCTTATCAACATGATAGTTTTTGCTGTAATATTCTTTTTTCTATGCATCTGGCCTAGAGTTTTCTCGTTTGTTTAACATAATTCTGTTTTTTCTTGCTCCATTTGTACATAGCTTCTATGATTAATCTTTTCCTTTGCATCATTCTGTAATATCAATAGGTTTTTAAGAATGCAATTTTTTCAGCTACATATTCTTATAACTTTGCAGAAGAGGCTGAAGCAGTTTGAAGAAACCCTTGCTACCTCACCTGAAGATTTGACTGTTTTGAAGTGAGTTCTTATTCATTTCTATGGTCCACCTTGCTTGATGGAGTTTGCTTTGCTAGATTAAAAAATGAGACAGAGATTACGGAATATCTAGATGCTTAGCATAAGTCAACCCTTTGAACTTTTTTTTTTTTTTTTTTCTTTTTTTTATATTACAGGGAGCTGGAGTTACCTTAACAGAAATGAGAGAATATAAAGAGCTGCAACGTTGCTTGAAAAATTAACGGAGGTTTGTCATTTATTGCTTTTAATTCGTCGTCTTTATGAAAATGGAAGATTAAGAAATCTCATCAAGCTGGGGTTCTGCTTCTAAAATTGGGTTTCTTCGAACTGTAGAAGAGACCAAATGACCCTGATGCTTTTCGATTACTTGGTGAAGTCAAATATGAACTCAAAGACTATGACGGAAGTGTCCTTGCTTATAGAAGTGCTGAAAGGGTTAGAACACTAAAAACAGCCTCTTAAACTCTTTTTGCTGCATATACAAGACTATTTTTTAAGTATAAGCCTTTCATGGCTTAGGAAAGTCTCAAATGAAACCTCTTGCTGCAGGACTAAATACTGTCTTTCAATTTTGTGCAGGCATCTAAAAGTGTTGATTTTGAAATCCTTAGAGGTCTTACAAATTCATTACTAGCTACCAAAAAGCCTGATGAGGTTAGTTGCAGCAAAATAAACGGAGTTGATTACTTCATTGAATAATTCTGAACCACCTGTTTCCTACATTTTCTCCGGATAATATCTAATTTAGAGACTGAATATATATCTATTTCCTGAGTAGGCCGTACAAGTCCTCCTGGCAACTCGTGAACGCTTGAACAAAGAAAAATCTACTGCTGATAATACCTTGAATATTGAAAGTACAGAGGAATTACATCTGATGTGGATCCAATTCAAGTGAGTTCTCATCCTTTAACAAAGAAAAAATTTGTTCTAATCTTTTTATCCCATTATTTAAATTCCTCTTGAACGTAAAAACGACAAAACTTACCTTTATTCCACTAGGCTAGGCAAGTGGTTTAAAGTTAAATGCATGACAAAATTCATTTAATCAATTTTATCCAAACCGTTTGATCAATTTTCAGGTTGAGTTGTTTTGGGAAAAGCATATTCAGATTGGGGGGCACTTGGAGTGATGCAGCATCTGTTTACTTATCAACTTATATCCAACCACCCTGATGATTTCGGGGCTACTAGCCAAGGTTCTGTATTTCCTAACTCAAAACCATTCATAATGCAACTAATTGTTCCGCTTATGGCTAAACTGTTGCATGCATCGTATTTGCAGGGCATAATCTTGAAACAGAATGGGAGTATAGGAGATGCCGAGAGAATGTTTATACAGGTAACAGTTCGAGCATTAATAGTTTTTTCATTTCTTCAGTTTGAAAGATGGATGTGTTTGCCTTTTGCTAATTGTCGTTTTCAAACTCTACAAAAACAGCTTCTAGAATCACTTTTTTCTTTCCGTTTTGAATTTTGACATGTAACATGGAGTCATGGTTGAATGTGTACAGGCACTTTTCTTTGCACCTGATAAAGCTAAGGCACTGGTAGACAAATATTCAAGATGATGATTGCTGCTTTTGCATGATACCTGTGGATATATATTATTGTTATATATAATAATAATTTAGAAAGCAATTCCACTTGTAACACTAGCATGATTTATTTATTTGCGGATCAAGACACTGTATTTATAAATTAGAAATAGAGGTAGATACTAGATGTATATTTGAGTTGGACAGTAAGATGCCCTGATTACAGCAAATGGCCACCATGCAATTTTTTTTAAGTACTGTCTTTTGATAGTCGATAATAAATCATGATAATTTCTCCGCTTATCTTGGGGCAAATAACTTTCTAGTACAATCGAAAAAAGAGAAATAAGAACTAAAGACAAAATTATTTGAACAATGAATTTTTTTGATGTATTTTGACTTATGTTCTTAAATTACCTCACTTTTCTCTCTTACTTTATTTCACATTTTCCCATACGGTACCTATCTTTTTCCTACCTTTTCTTTTGTCTTGTCCACCGTCCCATCATCACTTTCCCCACTAGCCACCCAAAAAATTGTTTTCTTATTTCATTTGTTAATTTATTTTTTCTTATACTTTTATTTTATGCCTATTTTTAAAAAAAAAAAAATAATTTATAATAATATTTTAATATTTCATTTTTTCAACATATAAAATAAAAATAGAAATATTAACACTTAGATAAAATATTTTTCCATCTCTTATCTATTTAAACTTTTTTCCTCATTTAATATATATCTCCATTTTTTTAATTGAACAAAAAATGCTTCTTTTATTATTTTAGTAATTAATAATATAATTTTATTAAATATTAGTCTATCTTTATGTGATTTTTTTGGGAATAATAATTTTATTTAAATAATAAATTAAAATTAATTTTAAAAAAGTATTGGTGAACGGGAAAATTGAATTGTTGATAAAAAATCAGATTGTTTACAAAAAAAACAATGCATATATTCCCCAAAAAAAAATGCATTGTTAAAAAATATTATTATTGTAATTTTTAATAATTTTGTGCGATTGTATTTGCATTGTATTTGTAATAATTTTAATAACTATGCATTGTATTTTTTAATAATTTTTAATAATTTCAAAAAATATTATTATTATTGTAATTTTTAAAAAAACAATTTTTAAAATAAAAAGGCATATATATACACATTGCATATACTAAAAAACATTACATATACTAAAATACATTGCATATACATTAAACAAAACATTGCATACACGTAATTTACATTGCATATACGCATTAAAAAAAATTTCAACACGCTGTAGAAAATTGGATATACACTTAAGCATTGCATTTTCCCCTATTGTGTATATGTCCGTAAAAATCTCAATAATTCTTTCGCCTAAAAAAATCATATCTAGATTCAAAATTCCCCAAAAATCTTCTACACAAAAATAATCTCCAAAATCACCAAAAACCGGGTTTTCATGTATGTAATCATTTGTCTTAAAATCACCAAAACGCAGACTACACTATATCTACCAAAAAAAAAAAAATCGAACCATCATCTCCACACACACAACAACAAATTGCATCTTCATCGAAATTAAACAAAAAACTCATCACAAAAACTAACTTTCATCGACAATATACCTTTTTGTTTTGTTCCCTAAAAATATGTATAGAATACTTGTCATGCTTTTGATGAACTCGCATTAATCGCTTTCCCATCTTCGCCCGCAGACGGAGAATGGGCCCGAGAGTCCACCGACGCCGCTTTCGACTTAGCTTTTTTTCGCTTCGATGACATCGCGCCCACGCCATCTCATCCCCACACCGCCCATCCATCGCTATCCCCACCGCTCAAAACCACCACCAAAAATCGTGAGATTCACCACAAACCCCCCACACCACAAATAATCGAATCCTCCGCCACCATCCCTCAACAGATCCTCCTCACAAGGCTTTCCATCTCCATATACAACCGCGGCGGATCTATAGATCCGCCGCCACAATCGCTACCATAAAACCCAATCGCCACCCCCTCCCCACCACCAAAGAAACCACCATTTCAAAAAAACACCGCCACCGCCTACCACTACTAAAACGGCCGCCCCCATCATCGTAATCCCACATGACTCACCACCACCGCCCACCACCTATAAACCGCCACCATAAAACCCCTAAATCAAAAACCCTATTTCTATTCCCCACCACCACCAACTCCCCTCCCCTCCACCGCCGCTATAGTAAACCCTCTCACAAGAGGAGAGATAGAGAGTAAGAGATCACAGAGCGGTTTAATTGAGAGAGGGATGGAGAGAAGAGAGGGCGTATGAGAGAGGGCGTTAGTAAACCCCCCCTTCCGGGATCCACAGAACATTCTTTTGATCTTTCTTCGTCAATTTCTTTCGATCACTTTGTTCCGCTTCTTCTCGATCACTATATCACCGACCGTTTCTTCCGATCCTCGATCAAAGTTCTGTTCCGTCATCTCGATCTTTTCGATCACCGCTTAGCTTTTTTCTTCTCTTCGATTTTTGACAACCCATCGCTTAACTCGGAACTCATCTATCCTGATTCGATCTCGACTGGCCTGTGCTCATAAATTTCGCTCGATCTCGACCATTCACGCCCGATTTCGTGAGTTCCCTCAATTTATTCTCTTCAATTGCCCTCAACTTGTTATCGTAGAGAATTAGCTTCAATAACACAAGTTGATAATGTTTTGGCATAATTCATCAAAACTAAAATATCCCAAACAATTTCTTTTGATAATGACGCCAAAATATTAGAATATATGTATTTTTAAAGAAACGAAGTTTTTTTTTAAAAGATCATTCAGTGGTTACTTTGAAATCAATGGAACCGCTTTGAACACCGCTCGATACCAATTGATGGTCCCGATGGGGAAAACCCATTTTATGCAAGCGAAGGAAAAACATTTCACGCGATGCATAAAAAAAACAAGGGTGAAGGAATGGTGATTACAAATTTTTTCTTTTAAGCTCATGTGGTCAGGTTTTGCTTATAATCGAATGCATATGACAATATAAGAACATAAAGCAAGAAACAACACAACAATGTATAGTGGTTCGAGACTCAAGCTCCTACATCCACTCTCTCTGCCTTGTAGGGAAATTCCTTCAAATCGACTTATCACCCTCCGGGTTCCCTCTAGATATTTAACGAGCTCACTCCAACCGGACTTATCACCCTCCTGCCCGCCTCGACTCTATCACCCTCTCGGGTTCGCCTAGATATTTAACGAAGTTCACACTCCCGGGGACTTATCACCCTCACTGAGAGTTTTCTACCCTCCCTTTCGGGATCATAGATGTTTACCGAGTTCACACTCACCTGCCAAAACTTAACCTAATCGATTTGGGGTAAGGTTTGTTTGGTTTCCAACTAGGTTGAGATTTTCTCTTACATTTGTTTAAATTTCAACGCTAAGGTTGGGAAAATCTCTCTAAGCTTAGGATACATCGGGTTGCTTAGATCGGGTTCAGAACATTTCTTGAACATATTTCAGATATCTACAAACTCAGGTTCTAGGGCGGGAATGCTTTCAGTATAACTCTTTTTCGCTCAGAAGCATCTCGCTATAATCTCCACGCATCCACTCATCCACACATTAGAATGATGAAAGACTAGATTTATAGTGGATTTGAATGTTACCGCTGGAGAGAATCATATTCAAATCCATACTATTCTTGTAAGTACAATACCTTCTTCAGTCGGGTTGTCTTTCTCTCATTGGTCCACGTCACCGATTCTAATCAGCTATATTCCTCGGATTCTCGCCTTTGGAATCATTCAGATTCTCTCGAGTCTCGGTGTCTTCAGAGACATACCGAAGTCTTCGCTCTATCCGAGTCCTCAGTTTATCCGAGCCCCGTGATACTTGATTGCCAGACTTCTTCATTGGACCTTGTCTCGATCAAAATATCGACATCAGCCGACCGAGTTCGATTCTCAATTCAGCATCTTGACCTTCAGTCACTTTGACCAAATTTATCCGATTTCTTTTCTTTTCGACCGATCAAATTGACCGATCGATCAACACATCTTCAGATCAACATCTCAGATAGCATTAGGTCAAGACATTAGGTTTAAGATATCGCCTTAACACATCTGATCTCAATCACGCCCGATCTTGATCATCCGCTTCATCTTCATATCCGATCTCGATCACGTCCGACCAGATCACGGTCCCCATCCGCCTCTTCCGATCCAAGTAACCTTCTCTTCGGGTCAATTTCTTTCGATCAATTTGGGCTCTTCCGACACTGATTCTTCCCGATCATCCGGGGTATGTTCTTCATCCGATCTTCCGACGCCACATATCTCGATCTTCTTCCGATCATCCGATCAGTATATTCCGTCATCCGATCTTTCCGATCACCGGCTTAATTTTTTCTTCTCTTCGATTTTGCATAACTCATCGGGTTAACTCGAACTCATCTAACTCATCTCGATCTCGATTACCTCAAGGTTCTTAACCTCGCCTAATCTCGATCATCTACGCCCGATTTAAGCGAGTTCCCTCAATTTGTTCTCTGGATTCCTCAACTTGTTATCCGCAAATTAGCTTCAATAACACAAGTTGATAATGTTTTTTCAGCATAATTCATCAAAACTAAAATATCCCCAACAAAAAGGTTGGTGAGAGAAAAAAGGACGAGAGAGGAGAGCGTAATTTTTTTTTTGGGCGCAGAGCTATTTTATTTGTCCGAGAGGGTATTTTGAGTATTTTTTTCAGAATGGGTTTCTATTTTTAAAGGAATGTATCCGGTTGCTATAGGTGTTAATTTTTGTACCTAGTAGCAATTACCCTTTATCTTGAACTCAAACAAGAACGAAGAAGATGCATCTAGATCAATATGCTAAAAGTTTTCAAGACAAAAAATTCATATGAGATCATCAAGGGACACACACTTAAGCAAGTGCCCCACCTCAATTTTCATCACAGAAATACTATATATACTCCTAAGAAAAATTTAAATTTCATAAATATTTTTTAATAATATGAAGAAAATAGAAAAATTGTTTCATGAAATTTTTTTTAACATGCCTACTTAATTTTTTAATGAAAAATAATATCATTCTTAAATAGTGATGATTATCATTAATTTGCTTACAATAATTTTTTAATCATGTATACATTTCCAATCCTCAAATTACCTATAAAACAAATTTGCCTATAAAATTATAATTTATAGGTAAATTTATTTGTAGATAACTCCAAATTACTTAAATTACAAATGCAATTGCTATTTAAAATGTAAATTACTTGTGTAAAATTATTTGTGTAGAAAATTTATTTGCCTACAAAAATTATAAATGTGTAGGCAATTTGTTCAGAGGTAATCTATTGACAATTCATAGTCAATATGTTTGCCTATTAGAATGTTAAATATTCGCGACACAACATCACTATCTAAGGATCTAAATAATTTTATTGAATATTTTGTAGCCATGTTTGAAAATTCCGTTGTTAATTCTCTATTTTTGTAGTGTAAAAATTAAACACTGGCGATGAATGAATAAATGAGTTTAAAGTATTAATTAATTTTGAATAATATTTTATATTTTTATCGGTTCCTTTTTGCCTCGACTGGCTATATTCTCGTCACCCATTTGAAACGGTCTCATATATGAGATGAGATATAAGTTAACATAAATCAACATTTATTCCTTCCAAAGTGCTAATGCGTTATGCCCTAATCTATGTTTCGCTTTTATTGCTAAACCTGCTCCCAAATGCAAGTGTCTTCAAAGTTTAAATGTAAGGCCGTGAATGTGATGGAAATGAGTGATGAAAGTCTTGTCAATTTATTGAGTTTAGCTTTTTTAAAAGGAAAACAAATGGAAAAAAAATACAATATCTCCATTTAGCTATTCGAGAGTTGCAGACTTGCAGTTATGTAAGTTTACACTTCATGAATATTATTCATAATGTTTATAATTAATTTAATCAATATATCTTTTATATATTTTGAATATTTATTTTATTAATACTTTGTGATTTTATATCTAACATTTATGTGTGTATATATATTTATATATAATACAATTCTATTTGTGAGGAAAGATTGTTTTTGTCTCATCTCATATTGCGTATGTTGTTATGAGTCGACTATTAGTACATTAATTATCTCTATCTCATGTAGTTTAAGTATTAAGTTACTGTCCATGTGTATGTATGCGTATCATTCTACAAATTTTTATGTGTCATAACGTATAGTAATATTTTTGAATATGAGGCGATTTAAAAAGAAATGCATTTAACAAGGATTATTCAACACTTCCCTGGTTTAGTCCAAGACTTTCTTTCATAATAAAAAGTGTTTTATTTTTCTTCATCAAATGGCAATTTGTCCAAAAAAAAAAAAAATGATGATTGTAAAAGTAAAACCTTGATGTTTGTTTTAGGCCAAGGAGATCTCGATGGTGAGTAACTTTTAGAATTTCATCCTTCATTTAAATATATATTCATAATCGCAAACGTGGATAACTTCCAAGGGTTAGAGCTCCATCACTTGAGATCCGAGATCTTGGGTTCGAGACACGGAGAGGAAAAATTATTTCCTCTTGTGGTGGGGTAGTGTTCCCTCCCCGTGGTGAGGTCTTGGCTATGTTTTTAAAAAACCGAACCGAAGTTGAACCGTCGACCCTAATAAAAGGTTGGACCGGGGTCGGATCGTTGGACCGATTGACAATGGATTGAACCGGTGTGACGCCATAATAAATATTATGTATATATAGTATGCATAATTTTTAAAAAAATTCAAATTATGTAGACCCAAAATTCGATCCCCAAAATCACTCCTCAAATCCTAATCATCTCCCCAAAATCACTCTCATACTATTAAATTATTAATAAACCCACTCCCAAACTTTTGACCGGATTAAGTATTCAAACTCAAAAGCCCACAATTCCACAATACACACACGACACACAACACACACTCACACAGCCCCCCCTCTCTCTCTCTCTCTACTCTTATCTCTCTCTCTCTCCTCTCTCTCCTTCCCCTCCACCCCACCGCCACCAAATTTCTCCCTCCCTCACTAAAGTCGGGGCTCCCACCCCAAAGCCCAACACGTTGCTGCGACCCACACCAATACCAAAGACCAAAGCCAAGATGGGGATCTGCGTTAGATGGGGGCTGTGAATCCATTTTTACGGCGTGTCGACGGCGAACCTGGAATCTTCGAGCGGCCGATTTGATGGGATGGTGGTGGGGACGCCGAGATTAGCAATGATCTGTCTCAGATAGAAGTGTTGGCGGAGGGCGGATCTCCCTTTTTTTTTTGGTTTTTTGGTGAAAATCGGTGAAGTGTTCCGTTCCTGTTTTCACCCATTTTCTAACGCTTTTTTTTTTGGTTTTTGGGGGTGGCCCAATAGCGGTTCTATACACCTCTATTGGGCCGCCAGGAGTGACCTGTCCGACCGCCGGGTCGGACCCGATTTTTAAAACAGAGGGTCTTGGGTTCGAGACACCGGAAAGGGAAAATTTATTTTCTCTTGTGGTGGTTCCTCGCGGATGGGGGTGATGTTCCCTCTTGTGGTGGTTAATACCAAGGCATGAGGTTTCGAGTGGTCCCCTCTTTGGTGATGGTTGTGGTTCGGCTCACAACGAGATTTAAAATGATGTTGTCACATGTTCGGTGATAGAAAGAGTTATTGTAATCGATTATCTTAAGGAAATATTTTAATTGATTATTTTTAAAAAATACACATTAATAATCATGATGATTTACACCCTAAAAATTATCACATCATTTTTTTTTTTCTTTTATCGTAAAAGAGATTTCATTAATAACGGGTATGAGAATTACAATTACAATGATACGGCAAATGCCACAGAGTTTAGATCACATACATAATCCAATAGTTCTGGGCTTCCTAGTAGTTGTAAATCATTATCTAAGAATTGCTCTAGCTCATTACACCAATCAGTATAAGATAGTTTGTTTCTCCACCTCCTTCTTTCTTTGTTCTACTCCACATTCTCCTCTTAATCTCTTCCACATTCTCCTTCACAACCGACATTTCATTATTAAAAAATAATAGCATTCGGGATTCCATAAGGTCCAAGTAATACACTCCCCACAATCCTCGCCATAAGGATCTCCTCATTCCCTCCAATAAGTCTACTAAAGTGGAGTAGGCTTATCTTCGAAGTTAGATTAAACAACTGCATTTCTCCCAAAACCAACCAACACATTCCATCCAAACTTTTGCGCAAAAAAAAACATTCAAATAGAACATGCCTTATAGTTTCGGGTTTGTTCTACACAACGGGCAATGGATGTCCGAGGCTTGAGGGAGTACATTCATTCTCCTAAGATTCATGGTGGTAGGAATACGCCCCATAGAACTCCGCCATGCACGGATACACACTTGGGTCAGGTTGTACCCGGGTTTGATCACCGTGGACAAACAAGTATTTAAATAAGCTCCTATCAATGCAATGGCGAAAAGCAAAGAATGACAAACAATTTGATTACCCATTCGTCCTTGAAATAGATTACGCCTGGGGGGCACCAAGCCGGATATTTTATCAGATAATTTCGCCAGATACTAAGAGTTTGATCCTTACAATGTACATTACAAGTTATATTTATATACATGGAACTAGGGCTACACTCTTCGTAGTGGGCTTTTTCGTGGACCAACCTAGGGTTTCCTTTCTTGTTCAAGAAGTCGCCTTATAAATACATTCCTTGCCAGATCCCGAGAAATTCCTTTAACTAACTGGAATCTTTTTCCATGTTTATCTTCAACTAAGCTCGACTACGGGTCTCGACTTCCGTGTTCTATCGAAATTAGCCATGACCTATTTGCCATCCTAAGTCGGGCTTTGACCTTCGTGGCTTCCACAAACTTCCAATGACTTCATCGAGCCTCCCGAAGTCGCTTCAAATCTTGCTCCACTGGATAGAGTCGGGATAATGTGTTGACCATAAGACGATCAGTTTCCGCTTCCACCAAGTCTGGTTATTCCCCTTACAACAATTGCCCTCAAGACGAGGTCCTGAAAGCTTACTCGGGATCTTGTCTTTGAACTGGCTGAGCTATTTGCCGAGCGAGGGAAAGTTGACCTCGAACTGCACTCCAGTCAAACCTCGTCCTGGGGGAGTCAAATGGTCGCCTCAAGCCCCAACTCTACATTTTACAAGTGATGTGATTGTATTGATGGTACGGCAGAAAGTGCCATTTTGCTCATGAGTACGCCTAATCAATGATCGTGGTGCTTCCTACGCGACCGCTATTATACCATTTTTTATGGGTCCGAAAAGTATGAATTTACACCTTCGTCCCCCTCCTCTATAAATAATAGCCTAGGTTCCAACCTTTAAGCCCTCTTTCTTGCTTCAAAACTCAGAATATCCGAGTCAGATCCCTTTCTCCTGGGCCAGATTTGGAGATCCCGCTGCCAGTAATCGTTTTCGCTTCATTAATGGCATCCGGTTCTAAATCGCCTTACACCCTCCGCTCATGATTTCAACGCCATCCGGATGATGATGACAACACGCTATAGCCGAGTTATACCATCGCTAATTAAACAGAGACTGGCTTTAATCCTCACAAGGTCAAGGATCGCCAAATAAGCTTCCAAATACGTCGCCGGGACGATTTATGGGGATGATGACCAATTCTTAATGGAGTTAGATGAAATCACACATTCTGCCCCGAGGCGAAGTTCCTCAGAGATGGCCGCCATTAAGGAGGAGAGGTCCGGTTCTAACCAAAGTCGAAAATATGGGGCCTACGAAATGGTTTTTGATTACTAATTTTATGTGACCCAGCTACATACAAGACCTGGCCCATGACTTGAAGCCGGGTCAAGTCGGACTTGTGGCGCCGCGATGACAAGAATGTGCTTGCTTCTCACCGGCTGCCACGCAGAATCCCTCCGCCTTTTTACAAGGTCCCTGACCCGTGATTTTTATGGGGTGATTCCTCTCGACGAAGTAGTTGACTAACCGCCGCCTCGATGATCGCGTCAACGAATCAGACAATGAGGCCTGGATCCATTCCTGGGCTTCAACCCGACGCATCTCCCACCCCACGGAGGCTCGAATCGAGTCTCCACCTGCATCACCCCTAATGGATGGAGTTACATACTTTCTACAATGGATTCTTGGGCAGTCGGGTTCGCGTCGACTTCCAACCCCAGCGAGGTGGGCCTATGTGATGACTCCATCCATCGGTAGGAGGCTATAACGTCAGGCGTCTGTGAGAGGTCGGGAGCTCGTGGTGGAATCCCGTAGATTAAGATTAAGGGTGGCATTATAAATGGTGGTTCGTCGGTGCGCGGAGTCCGGACCCCTCGAGCACAACGCCCATCATCGCTTAACCGATTATGCCACTGGGTCGCACCACGGTGAGTTTCGCCCTTTAGACTAGACACTTCTACCGATCTAATTCTTTTTTCTGCGGTTCACCCACCATCGCCGACTTTGGGACTTCAAAGAATTGTTTGACATCATTCGCGACACTCCACCGAAATAAGCGGACCGGAACGCTTTGAACACCGAAGCTTGATTCGACTCAACGCCGACCAGATAATTTATTCCGGGCCATTTGAACATCCCGTATAGTTCCAATTTATTCGCGTTTATGACGCTTTCAATATCGACTGATTACCGGCTTCGACGCTTTCAGAGTTCCCAACATCCCCATTTACCGCCAGAAGCTTCCCGCGGACGCCATGGCCCGCAAGAAGTCTCTGCTCGGGAAAGATGAGGCGGCTGGGTGGCCTCCCGAGGCCACTCCCTCCGAGGTCGCTTGTCGAGTGTTGTTCTCTGCCTTTGGTCCCCACGCGTCCCCCATCGCCGGCTGGGGCGGCAGGAGGCGCTGGGTCGACTCCGCCAAACTTCGGCATGTTTCGAAGAAAAGTGAGGGAGGAGATTTTGACCTCACGAAGTCTAAAAATCAACAGGGCTCGGAAAGAAAGATCTAGTCCTCGATCGCAGCCGGCTACTTGCCCCGACTCTCCGGCCACCTGGCCACATGGACGCCTGCCATCCCGGAGTGAGAGGTCAACATGACGATGATGACCTTCTTAGGTCAGGGAGGAGGAGCGGTGAATGAGTAAGTCCGCCACGCATTTGCATGACCTTTTCATATTAATTTCATAACTCGATGACTCGCCTTCTTTTAGCCCCGGGGCCCGAACCCTACCACATTTCTCGGCCAGGGGAGGGTTAGCTTCTCCTCAGAGTCCTCCCCTTCCTTCGCCGACTTCCCAATAAGTGGCCGGGCACATTCGCCGTGGTGCATAACTCCGCCTTTGCATGGACGCCACTAATCACGATAACGCCTGGCATTAAAAATGACGGCAACATGTATTCCTGGCCATGGTCCACACTCTCGCCGCGCCTTTATTCGGGGGATGACCAGCGCAAGCCGAACCGAGCTCCGGACATCTCCGTGAGTCGCAAGCTCGTATCCGACAAAGCCGTATCGATTTGACGCAATGAGACCCGGCGGGCCGAGAAAACCAATGCGAGCACCTTCGAGATCGCACCTCGAGGGTCAGCTCGGGCCGAGCCGCGAGGGGCCGGGCGAGAGGATCAAGTCGCTCAGCGGAGACCGCGCCTGGCGCCGAGAAGTTCAAGACGGATTCAAAGTGAAAGGAGGGCGACCAAGTGGAGGCCGATTTGAGGGAGGAGCCGCCGAGCGAAAGGGAGCCGACACTGCGAGGCTTCAGTTCAAGGTCGCCAAGAGATTTAACGCACTTTTGAGTACGGATGGCCTTTTGGGCGCTTATTCAGATATGTTATCAGGCGAACCCTTCGGCGACTCCATCGGCCGGGTCGCCGCCTCAAGGACTACGTCCCCGACAACCCTCCGCCCCGATGTTTTGGTCGATATCCAAGACTTGGGAGGATATAGGCGCTGATCTCTCATTCTTTCTGCACCTGGGCATATCACGCGCCCTCTCCCCGACTCTCCGACAGGTACACCCTTCCGAAAGCCCTCGGTGGAGGAGTCAAGGCCCCGGAGGTCGCTCTCCCTTGCCGCCGAGCCCATCGGGGAGGAGATCAAGGTCGGAGGTCGTTCCCACTGCCGACATACTTTTTGAGAGGCCAGGAGAAAATATCAAGCTTGGAGGCTCGATCCGCCGGGCGGGTTACTCCAAACAGAGCCTCCTTGGGACGGCCAAGACTCCCACCCTCAACCGCCTCGCCGAGAAAGATAGAAGCTATGACTTTACTTTTATTTTCCTTTTATGATTGTACTCGGCCTTGGGCTTTGATTTATGATGTCTACCTCCCCGACCTTCTGTCTTTTATCAATGGAAGTCATCATTTCGCTTTTTTCGCGTCTGGTGTTTATCTTATTATAAAATAAAACTCCCATATTTTATCCCCCAAGTCGAGTGTTCATGCTCGCCTTTGGGCCTTGACTTGAACTCGCGGCAACTTATCAACTTCGATGTGTCGGACGGGAAGTGTGCCCACGCCGACATCGCCTCCTGGAGGCAAAACGTCATTTCGATCCTCCGAATAGGCGGATTTACGACAGATCCACAATGATGGCCTGGGTATTTGGTGGCGCGGGCGCCATAAATTAGACCAACCGTAAGTCGCGCCCACGCTTCACTACACACGTTTTTTATGGGGCCCTCAAGAGTCGAATTTACAACTTGACCCCCGCCTTCATCTATAAATAGGGCAGGATATTGAGATGTAAAACATGAATTATCTCCTCCTCGACCTCCCCACTTATCACCCCCAGATTTTGTTAGGGCGGTCCAAGTAACCCCTATTTCAGGCACCCTCCCAATAAGCTTCTCCTGCTCTACACTTTCGCTTTGCAAGATTCAGTCCATCTCTTAGTTCCCTGCTTCAACCTTGTTCTCCAACGGAGGATGACCATACGCTATCGCTAAGTTTTATCGCCCCGGTGGCGTGTTCGCCGCCACGATGATGGAGGTGCCTTTGCCCTCTGTGGTTTTGGGCGCCGATCGTGATGACGAAGTTTAGTGGTGATGACATTTTTCGACATGCATGGATTCAAGATTAGATATGCTTAATCTGATCAAGCAAAATACCCTTCACAATCCCTTAATTTTTTTTGCACCACATGTATGACACTCTTTGGTTCATTTAACGCGAGAGGTCTCACAGATCATCGACACTTCGGATGTTAAAAACATCATTTTCTCGATAGTTTTGCAAAGATCTTCCTCGCCGACCTCCGCCAGATCCGAGAGCCGCTACCCATAGCGATGTAGTATTGCATCAAGTCGCTAGCTCGAGTAGCTCCATAGTATAGACTGGTAGCTAGCTCGAGTAGTTCACAGATATAGACCAAGTCGCTTAGCTCGATTCAAAAAATGTATTGTATTGGAATGCTTCTTTTACCAACCTCCCGAGTCTATTGTAATGGGGTTCTCCCCGACCGGTCTTTATTAATGAAATTCTCCTTTTGATTCCTTTTTGGTTGATGATGAATCCTCTATACCGAGGTATGCTAATCACCGAATGAATGCACGGATTCTTAGCAAAACAAAGAAAAACGCCGCAATTGTTCAATTCACAAAATACGATAATCCCTCGTAAATAAAAACCCACGCCTAATATGGCGACTCAAGCCCTATGGGGTTAATTGTTCCAAAAATCCGTAAATAAGAACGGAAATAAAAAGGCAAAGAATCTAAATTTTAAATAATAAAAATTAAAACTTCAAAACTTCAATTTGTCGCCGCCTTCTTCTTCCTCTCAGATATTCGGCTCAAAAAAAACGGTCCTTTGGTGGGCTGCCATGGTCTCATCATCATTCCCCTTCAAATCGAACCTTGTCCTCAAGGTTAAGAGAAGGGTCAAGTCAGAAGCTCATCGACGGCCCCAAGTCGCAGGCCCTCGACTTCCATCAACCTCCAACGAACCAAAGCTTCACGCACATAACCTCGAATGCATTTCTTCCATCGATACTCCAACACCTCCAATGGCTCAAACAAAGGTCGACCGCTCGTTGAATAAGGCGGAAGTGTAGGTTGAGCTACCAATTTCTCCAAGCTTCCGCCGCAACAAAGACACATGGAAAACCGGTGACCCGGAGTCCCGTGGCAACTCCAAACGATATTTATACCCTTAACGCGTGCTAATACCAAAATGGGCCAAAGAACTTGCTTTTGCCAACTTCGGGTTTACTCGCTTGAAAACCGATTCCGCAATATGGTTGCAGTTTTAAGGTATACCTAATACCCACTTAATCCTCCGACCGCCGCTAGACCCGGGGTGACCGTTTACGCGATTTTGCGCGGCTCCAAATTGAAACGGCGCTCAAGAAGCGGCCCTCTCTCTCGAGTTACACGCCCACCTCATGTACTATAGTAGACCCCACCTCGTGAAAGGGATTGGCACGGCCGAAAGTGCCCATATAACGCCTCGAACGGGTCATGGAATCGCTTCCGCTGGAAAGTAAGGTTGTACCAATATTCCGCCCACGCGAGATAACGCTCCCATTCACCGGTTTTTGATGAGTGAAGCAATCAAGATATTGTCCAAACAACGACACGACCTCCTCATTCGACCGCCGGGTTTGAGGGTGGTAGCGGAGCTCATTCAACCGAGTCCCTTGTAACTTAAAAAGCTCACGCCAAAATGTGCTTACAAAGACCCGATCGCGATCCCAAACTATGGATTTTGATCCCCGTACTTTTTACTATGTTATTTAATGAACTCATACCCACATCCTTGCGCATTGCGGTGTCGAACTAAAAAAAATGAGCATACTTAGTCAAACAATGAGTTACCACCATGATCACCTCCTTACCTTGAACGGAAGACCGTAATAAAATCCATCGAGATGTCCGGCCCATACCGGCCCGAATCGCGTGGGGGGCTAGTAGCCCTCGTAGATGAATCGCTTATCCGACTTGTTATACCGACAAGTGTCACAACTCCGAACGAATGCCTCGACATCCTTCCTCATCCCAGCCCAACAAAATAGTCAGGATAGCCTCTTAAACGTCCAAGAAAAATTTTAATGCCCTCCAAAATAGACGATGAAACTCCTGTGAATAAAATTTTGTAGGATTTCCTTCGCACCAAGATCACCCCCCTTCGTGGCTGAACTGCGGCTTTTGACCTCATAAACCGATTTCTCCTCATTCGGGTCGTTAGCCTTGATCCAGAGTGGTCCGAGCTCATCATCCCTACCGAGTAGCCTCGGCTATGTCACTTCAAATGCCTGGGATCGGGCGATGACATGTACCAAAGCAGCATGTGTTCAACGAATTAAGTAGGGTCCCTCCGCGATATAAAGGCCACCGCCCCATTATCCTTACCTGATGGTAAACTATTTCAGAGTAAACCCACTAACTTTGCGATCCACTTTTTCTTTGCCAGAAGTAATACTGTTGCTCCAACAAATACTCAAACTCCGCCGTCCGTCACATCTTGAACTTTCGACCCACCAAAATACGCGCCAATTCTCGAATTACTTCCAAGATAGCCAACATTTCCTTCTCATAAATCCACCACGACCTCTTGATTCGCTATGCCCTTACTCATATAATTTATGGGGCGTTATTCCGGGGAAAGAATGTTCTTAATCCCATGTCCGATGCATCCGCTCTCAATCATAAATTCCTCCTCAAAGTTCGGTAATGCAAGCACCGTAGGTCGACTCCATTGCCTCTTTCAAAGAATCAAACGCTTTTCGGGCCTCAGAGACTACCAAACTTATTTTTCTTGGTTAAATTGTGGAGTGGCCGAGCCTTTTCCCCAAAATTTCGCACAAAATTTCCTCGATAAGAATCATGAGGCAAGAAAGCAACGCAACTCATCACATTTCTCAGATCGACATTCTCTAACCGCCTAATCTTTCCCGGTCCACTCGAACCCTCAACCCAAATAAAGTGGCCCAAGTACTCAACCTCCCTGACCCCAAAGAAACACTTCGATGGTTTAATCACAAACCGTTGGTCGCCTAAATTTTTTTCAAGACAATAAGGGCTCCACGTGTTCCCCATGATTTGCTATAAATTAAAATATCATCAAAAAACACAAGAACGCATCACGCCGCAAATGAGGTCTAAAAATGTGGTTCATTATTGCTCGGAAGGTGGAGGGTGCGTTGCTTAATCCGAACGGCATGACCAAATACCATAGTGACCATTATGTGGCATTTAAACGCGTTTTGTGAATATCATCTGGGTGCATTCGAATCTGGTGGTACCGCCCGTAAGTCGACTTCAAAAATATAAGGCCCCATGTAATTCATCCCGCATATCATCCACGGTAGGAATGGGGTATCGATCCTTAATAAGTAAGGCCGTTAAGTGCTCTATAATCGGTACAAAATCGCCATACGGTTGTCTTTTTCTTCTTCACGAAAGCAACACGGCATGGCGAAAACGGGCTAGTGTTGTACCTAATTTGGCCGCCCCCATCATCTCACTAACCTGCGATTCGATCCTCTTTCCGAAAGTGGGCATACGTAGAGGGTGCCACGTTAACCGGCTTGGTCTCGCTAATCAAACGGATTCAGGGTCAAATTCTCTTTGGGCGGAAGAGCTTTGGGTGTCAGGAGATCGCTTTTAAATTCGCCAAGAATTCCTCTATCTCGGGCCTCATGCTCGCCTGGTTGTTTGCGGGCGGCGGACGCCCGATGCCGCCAACAAAAATATTTCGCCCCCACCCGACACGCGCTCTCCATCGCCCTTGCATCGACTGCTCGGTCATGTACCCAATTCCCTCGAGTGTGATAGGTGGTGTCCTCAAGCCAAATTGGCAAGACAACCTGCAAGCGTAAAAACACGGGACTTATTGCACGAGCGCAGCAGGCATCAAGAAGATGATGTCGTGGTGCGAGATCGGTGATACCATAAAAAAGTCGTTTGGAATCAGATGCCAGACGCACACCGCACTTTTCGCATCACGAAGTTGCATAAGATTCTTCTTTTCGCCCACCGTAATATTATAGATAAATGCCCGCTGCTTCGCAATCCCAAATACGCCGCAAGATTAGTGGAAATGAAATTGTTCGGGGCCCCATTGGCCCACTAAGATATCACCGGGTTGACGACCGATAAGTGCTTTCAAACTTAAGGTCGCGAGGTCGCACCGCCTGCTCAAAGGTGTGGTCAACGACATGGGTCTCTCTCACCCCTGTTCTTGCGTTAAGTCTCTCGATCCTCCACCATGGTTCTTCGTCATAAGACCGGTGAGTGTATGCATGTCGTCATCAATGATCCGCGTCATCTACAATCAAACTCATTACTTTAGCGCTTGTTTGACACATGATTCTAGGTGTACTTCTGGGTGTATGTGAAACATTGCCTCCGGCTTATCTTAAATTAATTTATTTCCTCATTATAGTGAATTCTGCCCCGGCCCATATGTGTGTCATGCCAGAGCAGGTATGGGTTTCTGAGCCCCCACCTACCGGGTGGGAGTCACGAGGTTGGCAAGGGATTGTTTGTTGTTCCGCCTGTGACCGGTGCAAAGTTCGATTAGGTCGACAAAACCGCACTGGGTTCCGCCAATCCTAAGATTGTTCCTCCTTCCCGGTAGTTATCGTATTGCCTCCCAGAACGTCTACGGTTTACATCTTTAGTTCCGATGCTAATTCGATTCCGCTTTATGAAGGTCCCGGCATGCGCCGTACTGGCAAATAAAATTCACTACGGCTTTCTCGAATTCACGTAAGTAATCCTCGAACCGCCTCTACCCGTTTAATCCGACTCATGGATTCGCTCAAGATCCTCATGCCGATTCGTGCTAAAACCGACTCAGATGCCTTTTGAAATCGCATCATGATAATTCAGGCCTCCATTAACCCTGCTCGAACCATCTCCACCATGGCCCGCCTCGAGATAACAAAGCATTTGACACAAATTTTTCAATCGAAAGTGCCTCACACCAAATATTGCTCCACCCTATCCAACCCAATTGAGAACATCCTCACCCCCAAATTTTGGGAATTCAATTCACGGGTCCCTAGGCTCGCGGGTCCCCGACATCCAGACGCCTACTCCATAACCGATTCTTCCTCCGATTTTCATTCATCCTCCTTCCATGTCCTCATCGTTCCTCCTCCTTTCGGGCTTTCAGAGCCGGGAAAGTGGCTCCCCTGCGTTTCCCAAAACGGTTTGTCCTCCTCGACCTCGGGGTTTCGCTCGATCGCGATTCTCAAGGGCGCCAACTGCTTCCCCATTTCGCTAAGATTGGCGCAAGTATCCCGTTTCAATGCTCACGCCGCATTCCAAGAAGTCGCCATGGATTCATCTTCTTCGCTGCCGGAAGGCCGCGAAAGCCCTCGCTTCTAAGAGAAGCGTTTATCCCGACGCCTACTTCGAACCCGAACGGTCCTCGCAGCAGCAGTAAGTCACGATCGCGTTTTGATAACTCCATCATCGACGACTCTGTGGCTTCAACCGCTTTTCTTTGTTCGTCACCATGGCTCGATGCCAATTGATGAATCCTCTATACCGAGGTATGCTAATCACTTTAATGAATGCACTAATTCTTAGAAAACAAAGAAAACGCCGCAATTGTTCAATTCACAAAAACGCGATAATCCTCGTAATCAAACCCCACGCCTAATATGGCGACTCAAGCCCATGGGCCTAATTGTTCCAAAAATCCATAAAATAAGAAATAAATAAAAAGGCAAAGAATCTAAATACACGGAAATAATAAAAATTAAAACTTCAAAACTTCAATTTGCCGCTCTTCTTTCTTTCCCCTCGAGATATTCACCAAAACGGTCCAATGGTGGCGCTACTGCGGTCTCATCGGGGCTGACTTGATTTTTATGCTTTTTGCTTAGTCCTTGTCGCCTTATTCGACAATTGTTGTAGGGAGGAATAGCCCGACTTGGTGGAAGTTTTCGAATCGACCGTCTTATGGTCAACACATTATCCGACTTATCCAACCGGAGCAAGATTTGAAGCGACTTCGGAGGTCAAGAAGTCATCGAAGTTTTGAAGCTACCAAGGTCGCGGGTCGATTGGGATGGCAAATAGGTCGCGAGGCTTAATTTGATAGAACCCTAAGTCGGACCGATCGAGTCCCGAGCTTAGTTGAAGATAAACATGGAAAAGATTCGGTAGTTACGAGGTGGATTTCTCGGGATACAACCTAGAACGCCAGTATTCAGAAGTCACGATTTCTAAAAAACAAAGAAAGGAAACCCTAGGTTGGTCCACGAAAAGAAGCCCACGAAGAGTGTAGCCCTAGTTCCATGTCTATAAATATAACTTGTAATGTACATTGTTAAGGATCGAACTCTTAAGATCCAGGCGTAAATTATACAAAAAAATATCATGGCTTGGTGCCCTGCACGTATTCTATTTCAAGCGATTTAACCGAAAGAATCAAATTGTTTGTTATTTATCGCTCGACATTGCATTGATCGAACTTATTTAAATACTTGTTTGTCCACCCGTGATCAAACCGGTACAACACCGGCCTACCGCTCATGAACCATCTAACGAATGCTCAATGAAAATTCAAGCATGACCAAAAAAAATAAAGAATCAAAACGATAACACCCATTGCTCATCGCTCATCAGCAGTCAAGCATGGATAAACACTCACTGTTCATCCAAAACTCAAACCTAGATTTCAAAGAAACATCACATTCATACAAAATGTTCATCAACAATCGGAAACCAGACACCAATCTGGTGAATAGGCCATTCACCAACACCTTACAATTTGAACCTGTTCAGCCAAATACCAAACCGAAGTGAGCCCCGTCGATCGATTAGCCCTACGCCCCCAAAATAAAGAAAATCGACCACCTTCCCATGAAAAATCGGCAGCACCGCCAGAGCCGGAGGTTTCTAGTAATGTAGCAGAAACCGCTCTGACTGAAAACTGCCGGCGTCTGACCCGCGACGCGAAGAACAACCCAATCGTCGCCGAGGATGAGGATTCGCCAGTTGAAGTCGCGTCGCATCGCGGTAATCTGAAGCCGCAGCCATACCGCGTCTGTTTCTCCGCCTCAGCACACCACCAAGCGCCCAGTTCCGGTTGTGACGCCGCCAACGTCGAAATCGCGTGGCTTCTCTGATGTCATCGCCGCCTTACCAAACCGCTCTACAGGTGCTGGTATCAGAGGTCCATTTCCTCCGTCACTCCCACCGCGCTGCCGCGATCCGCCGCTGATATCGCTCACCACCGCCTGGGACCGCGTTACGCGGGTAACCATCTAGACCTGCGTCCCTACGCCTGCGACTAAGTCAGCCGCCCGCTTGAATCGGCCATAGCCGCACTGCACATCGCCGCTGCCACAGTCCGGTGTTCTGTTACCCTACGCAACCTGGGCCTAACTCACTGAATGGAATAGTTGGGCTTGGGCCCATGACTAATTTGGAGGACCAGCATCATGGGCCTAGTCATTTCCTGACCACACTTGGGCTAAAATCATGACGTACACAGAATCTCCATGTCAGGTTGTTTAGACAAATTTTTGGGCATTTTATTTATTACTTGTATTCTCAGCCCCAGCTATTTAGATACTAACAGTGTTAAGGAAACTTTGAAAATAAGTTTTAATTTTACCTCTAGGTTTCGTGATTCGTTTATTTCCTATCAAGATTAAATGTAAATAACTTGATACTTAACTGGTTATTTATTTTCACAGGAAAAAAATACTCGGATCAGAAAGGAAATTTCATAAGACACGGTTTCAAAAAAAGAACTCAAAGAATCTACCGGCATGTTTTTAAATTTTCACATCGTGCTCTATTTCATTTAATTCCCTTTAATATATATCACAGTATTCATACTTCCATATATATTAAAAAGCAGAAGTATATGTCTTTCATATCTCGAGCTATTCGGAAGTTAATTTTAACATTAATGACGTTAAACTCAAACTAAGATGTCTAAATTTGGAGGGTTATTTAAAACGAACTCCAAATCCTTATTAATAACATAAACCCTAGGAAGGACTATCATAAAATTCATCTACGAAAGCACTCGAAAGTCTCACACGTGATGAAACAAACTTATAATCCGACTTCAATCTTACATCGCACAAACGACATGAAAATACTAAATTCATAAAGTCGGGTCTCAAACCGTGAAGGCAGACAACATCAAAATCACGAAGTCGCGGTCTTAAACAAACAAGACCCGACGACCTCGGATTAACAAGGTCACACTTCCAAAAAACAACCCTGTCGACCCCGACAGGCGTAATAGTCAAACCAGAAGGCAATCAAGTCGCAATTTAAGTAAGACGACAAATAAGCCCTTCAAATCATAAGTCAAAGAGGGTTGTAGTATCATTAAAACGACCTCAAAAGAAGACATTTTTATATCAAATGAATATTTCAATACAAGTTGACACCGAGTTAAAACACTTGTTTAAAGTCACATTTCGGAATATCCTCCAACTCACATCGTAGCCATGACTTTTGAATCCCAAGGTCGATGAGGTCGCGGCCTAAACGACTCGATTCTTGTCACAACTTCATAAGACGACAAAGAACAAGTTCATTTAAATCGCAATGTCAATAAGACGATAAGAACATAGCTCGATTCAGAGTCGCAGAAGTTATTCAAATCACTGGCAAACAATCTGAAACGACTATAAACCTATGCAGTCCGAAATGACTATAAACCTATGTGTCAGTTTTCTCATATTCTTGAAACAACAAATCGCTTTCTCGCCATGACGATCCAAACAAACGAGAATCAAATCTCGATCCGGGGGCAAGACCCTAGGGATCCCAAACTCAGACGTCCATGAAAAGATGTTTTTAAGTTAGATATCAAAACCCGATCCCGGGGAAAAACCCCGTAAATCTCCAAGGTTATTTTATACCACAAAACTCGAGAAAGATCTTGTTAGTAATCTCAAATTCCGTCTCTTTCAACACCGGAGAATATCGATTTTACCAAAAAACATCGTAAATATTTTCCGACCTTCTAATAATATCTTTTACAAAATTTTTCACGAGTTTTAAAACCCAAATCCTCTCTCCCAAAAAATTTCCTCAAATGGTCAAACAAACCGTGGCATTTCCGCCTCTAAGGCGATGACTTTTTACATTTATACTGGCAGACCGCCCCCCCTCTAAGATCGGCAGATTCCGCCTCCTAAGGCGATGACTTTATCCACTTATATCTGGCGTCGACCGCTCGGGGCCTTTGCCAGCATTGGCGTCCCCTAAGGCGATGACTTTATCTTTTGTTATATGGCGTCGACTTTGCTGTAATCCTCAACAGATTCCGCCTCCTAAGGCGATGATTATCACGAGTACGACGTCGACCGCTTCGGGCCTTCAAGGCTTAAGATTCCGCCTCCTGGGCGCGACGTTTATTCTCCTATACTCAAGATCGACCCGCTTCCTCCTCTAAGGCTGTTTGATTCCGCTTCCCATACGATTATTCACGATACGGCGTTGCTGA
Organism: Stenogyne calaminthoides; assembly: GCA_037126765.1. Taxonomy (NCBI): domain Eukaryota; kingdom Viridiplantae; phylum Streptophyta; class Magnoliopsida; order Lamiales; family Lamiaceae; genus Stenogyne; species Stenogyne calaminthoides. Next base: position 26,847,631 of record JBBCBC010000012.1, read on the forward strand.
CCGCTTCGCCTCGACGTCGGCATTCCGCTTCCTAAGGCGATGAGATCATTCGCCTATACTTGCCGACTGCTCACTTCTTCTAAGGCTGCATTCCTCCTAAGGCGGTATATGATTTTGTCTCGCCGAGAAGCTGGCGCGCCGATTTACTCCGTCTCCTCGATATCGCATTCCACCTCCTAAGGCGATGATTTTTGTCCTTTATACGGCGTCGACCGCCCGCATTCCTCCTGCCGGCAGATTCCGCCTCCTAAGGCGATGATTTTGTCACTTTATACTGGCCGACTTACCCACCTCTTCGGCGTCGGCTTTTTTTGTCGTTTCGCAAGGTTCATTGGTTTTATCTATCCGTTTGCAAGCTAATTGGTTTTAAGTCGCCATTTTGTACTAGTTTCGCCAAGTCAAATAAAATGTTACCTTTCTATTCATAATTCCTATGTGTAGAAACCAAGCGGTCGCATGAAAAAAACATATGATCGATTAAATGTATGCCACACGAAAAGACATGATCGATAACACGTTGTGTCGCATGAAAGACATGGTTGATAACATGTGAACCCCGGTGTGTGACTTTAGAAATATCGATATTTAGATCGCCACCCCAATAAAAGCGGTTATCCCCGACTTTTATAAAACGACCACGCTAAAATGTCCAAGAAACAAGTTGCACAGAAAATAAGACGATAAGGACTAAGCAAAAGTCGATAAGGAAATCAAGTCGGACAATAACAGTTGGGAAAAAGAAGGATATCCTTTATCGACTAAGGCCCAAAGGCTAGATACATCAAGTCGCAAACCGATCGGGCCGTAAATGGTCATCGACGCATCCAGATAAGACTCGGATCAAGAGGCTCACCTCAAAGCACGAAAGCACAGATAAGAATCGCATCGGCAGGCCCCTGCCAAGGCACGAAAGACAAAAAAGATTGCATCAAAGAGAGTCCACCTCAAAGCACGAAAGACAGATAAGACCAGACAAGAGGCTCCACCCCAAGGACACGCAAGACAAATAAGACTCGCATCAAGAGGCTCACCTCAAGGCACGAAAGCACGTAAAAGACTCAGACCAAGAGGCTCACCCCATGCACGAGCACGTAAAAAAGACTCAGACTCAAGAGCTCACCCAAGGCACGAAAGACAAAAGACTCAGACCAAGAGGCTCACCCAAGGCACGAAAGCATAGAAAAAGACTCACTCAAAGAGGCTCACCTCAAAGCACGAAAGACGTAAAAAAGATCTCATACCAAGAGGCTCACCTCAAAGCACGAGCACGATAAGACTCAGACCAAGAGGCTCACACTTAAGGCACGAAAGACAGAAAAGACTCTACACTGCCAAGAGGCTCACCTCAAGGCACGAAAGCACGAAGAAGACTTCGCATCAAGAGGCTCACCATCACGGTGATAGATAAGACAGATAAGAGGCTCACCTCAAGGCACGAAAGAGGCTAAGACTCGCCTCAAGAGGCTCACCCCAAAGCACGAAAGTTATCAGATAAGACTGTACTCAAAGAGGCTCACCTCATGCATAAGCACGATAAGACTGAGATCAAGAGGGTTCAACCTCAAGGTAATGAAAGCACATAAAAGACTCCAGACTCAGAGGCTCACCCCAATTGCACGAAAGCATTTAAAAGACTGATTCAAGAGGCTCACCCCAAGGCACGAAGCACATAAAAGACTTCTGAGATTTCAAAGAGTTTCACTCAAGCCACACGAGCACAAAAAAGAGCTCCAGATCAAAGAGGCTCACCCCAAAGTATGAAAGACAGATAAGACTCAGACCAAAGAGGCTCCACCTCAAGGCACGAAAGACGGTAAAAGACTGCACTAAAAGGCCTCACCCCAAGGCGCACGAGCACGAAAAAGACCTCAGACTAAAGAGGCTCCACCAAGGTATGAAAGAGTCATAAGACTGCACCAAGAGGCTCACCTCAAGGCACGAGCATAGTGATAAGACTCAGACCAAGAGGCTCAATCAAGGCACGAAAGCATTGGGGAGCAAGACTCAGACCAAAGAGGCTCACCCCAGTATGAAAGACGAGAAAGATCATACCAAGAGGCCCACTGGCTGGGCACGAAAGACAGATAAGACCAGCACTCAAGAGGCTCACCCAAAGCACGAAAGATCAGATAAGACTTCAGACCAAGAGGCTCACCTCACAGGCACGAAGCACAGATAAGACTGCACCAAGAGGCTCACCTCAAAGCACGAGTATTAGATAAGACTCAGACCAAGAGGCCCACCCAAGGCACGAAGAGAGAAAGACTGCAACAAGAGGCTCACCTAAGGCACGAAAGACGAAAAAGACCTGCCCAAGAGCCTCAACCTCAAAATACGAAAGACAGATAAGACTCAGAAAAAGAGGCTTACCTCAAAGTACGCAGCACAATAAAGAAAATCAAGTACTCCACCTAGTGCAAAGATGAACCAAACATCAAGTTCGAAATTGAAGATCCTAACTTAATACCGTAATATTACCATCGATGCGGCGAATGATCAAGGTCTCATAAAGCGTTTCAGATTCAGAGATCATCGTAGAATGCAACCTCAAGGGCGGTAAAATCGTAGTTCATTAGAATAAAGATCAAGACCGACCTCCAATAAAGTCAAGTCCACTCTTGGGGGAAATTTTGTAGCCATAATAATCGCCAACACCACATGGTAAAAATAGTGATGACGTGGCAAATGGTGGGACGCGGCACTCAAAGCCGAAGTTCGGGTAGAAGAGAGTACGAGAATGTCAAGGTCGGCCCTTTGTAGGGCCACCGGCGACTACAGCGAGAAGATCGAAGCTCTTTTTTGGCAAGACCTCCCCAGACGGGTCCACGAGCGAGGTAGAAAAAGAGAAGAATAAAGGCGACCGACGGGCGACCCTCGAAAGAAGATCGAGTTCAGCCTTTTGACGAACCTCTCATTGCATGATTTTGGCAATGTATAAGGAAGAAGACGAGTCGCGCTTTTGTTCGACGGGCGGCCTCCCCCCTGCAGGTCGCTCCGTGGAGGTCGGCAGTATATCGGGTAAAGATAAGCAAGAAAGAGGATCAAGATAAAGATTCCGGTGTTTGTTATGAAAATAAGATCTTGCATATCTATTGAAGATCCCGCTAAGATTTAGTGATTCAGATTTCCTGTTTTGGGCGGCCATTAAATGGCCCATTAGTGGTTTTATCTTTGTACACTTTGTAAATATTATAAATAGGGGACAAACCCCAAGAGAAAAGCGGAGACGTAAAAATATACACAAAAATGATAAGAGAATGATCCCGCTTGGTATGCCCCGCACGTAGTCCTTCCTGGATTTAACCGGGTCAACAAACTATTTGTTCTTTACATTTCATATTCATTGTTCATTCAGAACTCATTTATTACTTGTTTGTAGCCCTAGATGTAAAATTTAGGTTACAACAGCTGGAACCCATGAATTCCATAAAGCTGGGAACGCCTTCCCATCTTCCTCATTTTCTTCCTCAACATCAAGCATCAGTTGATTGTAGGTTGTTTTAGTCTAATAGATGTCGCCCCGCCGCATTCTCCATTTTCATTTATCTTCCTTATCCTGTGAAAGTGTGTATTTGTTTATCAAATCAATTAAATTATTAAGCACATGTATTTCTCTCTCAAACAACCCTCTCATCCATTGCCACTTCCACTACCACACCCCCTCTCTCCATTCCCCCATCTCCCTCACACTCAAAGAATTATTTTGACACAATCTATACAATCTAGGAAAAATCAGTTTTAAAGGTCTATCTCCCGCCCAGATATCTTCCCAAAAAAGAGTCTTGCCCCCATCTCCTAGTTCTCTACCCAAACCCGAGAAAAACCAACTCTCCTCCCCCTCGCCTACCGCCTTTACAATCTCACCCCACCAACCCGACACTCTCACCCTTCTCCCTCCACATATTTCAAATTTCTTCTCATCCCACCTTGATCTAATCACTCTAAATTTCAAAGACTCTCCGGATAATTAAAAAATCTCCATACTCATTTCCCCAGAAGAGCTCTATTAAAGTTCCCAAGATCCTTAACCCCCCCCCCCCCCCCTAGATTTCGATTTACAAATATTATCCCATTTGATCCATGGAATTTTGAATTGCTTCTCATCATCCCCCCCACAAGAATGATCTTTGTAAACTCACTATTTCACTCAAGGCATTATCGGGTGCACAATAGATGGAAAGATAGTAGACCGGTAACGACGAGAGAACGGCGTTAATCAGAGTGAGTCTCCCCCCAATGGAGAGATTAAGACCTTCCCACTTCCTCAATCGATTCCGAATCTTTTGTAAAACATGATTCCATTCGGTCGCCTTTCTGTGCGCGCTTCCAACCATTATACCCAAATACCTGAATGACTCCTCGCCCACTTGACATCCTAAGAAATCCATATACCCTTGTAACACCACGTTGTCCACGTTAACCCCTGTCACACTGTATTTGTCTCGGTTGTCCTTAAGCCCTGAAGTCATCTCCGAATTGATGATAAATCTTTTCAGAAATTCCACATTCTCCATCGAAGCTTTGCCCACAAAAATGGTATCATCGGCTAACCGAGGCGTAGAGATGATAATCTTATCTTTGCCCACAAGAACGGGCTTCAGACGGTCTTTGTCGATAGCTTTTGTTGATGATTAAACTCAAATTTTTTTTCGATATAAGGAATAGGAAGGAGAGAGTGGGTCCCTTGCCTAAAACCTCTTCTTAGATGAAATTCTTCCGCTGGACTTCCGTTTATAAGGATCGACGCATTTGAGCCGGTGAGATGCATTTCATTATCCAATTAATCCATTTGTCCGAGAATCCAAACCTGTCCATTATCATCCTCAAATACCCCCAATCCACAGAGTCGTATGCCTTTGCGAAGTCAATCTTATAGAGAAGACATTGTTGTTTTTTGTTTTTTGCTTCCTCCATAACCTCATTCAAAACCACCACACTATTATCTAAAAATATGTCTTCCTCCAATGAAGACACTTTGTTGTTCGAGATGATGGAATCGAGGAATTTACTCACCGAATCGAGAGGACCTTTGCCACCACTTTGTAGATGCTCCCAATTAGAGAGATTGGTCGGAAATCTGCTAGACAAAGGGCTTCTTCTTTCTTTGGGATCAACACTATGAAGGACGGGTTGAGACCTTTTATGAACTTCCCATGTAAGTGAAACTCATCGAACATCTTCAAGAAATCCCCTTTCAAGTCCTCCCAAAACTCCTTCCAGAGCCCAAAAATTAAACCCATCCGACTTCGGGCTTTTTTCGAACTATCACATGACATTATCGCAGACTTAATTTCTCTTTCTCGGAAGCGCAATGTCAAGAAATGATTGTCCTCAAACCCACTTTTTTTTGGGCAAAAATCAAGAGCTACGATCGGGTCTGTTGACGGGAACAACCGTAAAATGTTCCCTGAAGAATTCCATCGTGCCCTTTTTACCTCTTCCACTTCTTCACACCATCGGTTATCGATTGAAACCCCCACTATCTCGTTCCTTTTCCTCCTCTTGTTGATTGCTTTATGGAAGAAACTTGTGTTAGCATCCCCTTCCCCGTATCCACTTTGCTTTCTTTTTTTTCAAGAGTTGTTTTTAAATTTGAGATCACGAAGAAGAGTTTCTAACCTCATTTCTTTCGATGATTTTGTATTCCTCTAATTTAAACACATCGTCCAAGGTGTCAATTATGAGGATTTCATTTCTTTTCTCCGCAATTCTCCTTTCCAATGACCCAAAAACATCCCTATTCCACACTTTTAAATCCACCTTTAGCATCTTGATGTTTTTCCTTGAGGACGAAACTTCCCCATCCCTCCACTTCGTAACTTTTCCACTTTGACACCACGAAGTCTCTAAACCCCACATGATACCGCCACGCATTAACGAACCTGAATGGTTTCTGACCTCAATCTTTAACCTTGATTTCGATGAATATCGGACAGTGATCCGAGAGGGATCTCCCAATGGCTTTATGTTGGGGTTATACTGAAAAGTATGATTTTTACTTTGTATAACCAAACTCAATTTCTTATTTATTTACTTAAATAAATTATTTATCACTGTTGCATTAAATACAAATGAATGTTATATATATTTACTGCATACATGTTCAATAAGTAAGTACGTGTTACGTTGTAGTTAATTTGGTGATATCAGATCACAGAAGATCAAATTAACAGTTCCTCGTGACTAAGTACAAATTCACAACCTAGATGGAAATGAACAATCCATAAAGGAAAGGTTGAAGTGTAAGGCCGGGATTGACTTGTCTTGACCAAGAGATTACACTAACAAGATCGTGGACGCTACCGAAAAGCGACCTACAAGCGAGGATAAATTCTTCGACATCGAATATACAAGAATTAGACCTCGGTGGTTCGTTATTTCTTAATCTCATCCTTTAAATAGATCGTGTGAAATTAATAACTATTGCTTTTGACTTATCTTGGGGAAGAGAATCAATGCGATTTGATACCTTATATCTTGGGCAATATTATTGATCAGACGTCGATTGCTAAGATTTAATACGGAGAATCGTGCAAAGTACGGCTTTTGCTTGATTGTCCCCTGGTGGGCTTCAAAATCTTTATCATACCAAATCTTGCAAGGGAAATTTATTTCCCAGATGGATAATAATGTTGAGTTGTTTTTACTCCAAGGACAAATATATTAATTAATGCAAAGTCTGCTCAAATGGCTTAATTAATTAATGGACTAAGATAATCTTAAACACGGGAATAATGACCGGAGCCATATTATTGTGAAGTCGTAATACGAAAGTTAAGATGGATAGTTCAATATTAATTTTATAAAGGAGTAAATTAATATTAATGGGCTTCGATAATATTTTCGCTAAATATTAAAGTTTCATAAAATTTCATTGGAGGTCCAATCTTAATTCTCATAAATGCCCCTCAACAAAGCCCAAACTAAAGTCCAATTAATGAAAAGGAGAAGAAAATATTTTATTTATTTTTTCCATGATTATTTTCAAAAAATGGGTAGAGAGAGAGAAAAAGATTTTTTTTTTATTTTCTTGGAAAGATCTTATGGAATAAGTATTCTTCGAGATACAAGTTTATCCCATAAATTCAAGAAATGAGAAATATCTTATTTTCTTCCTACTTGTATGAGATTTTTAAAATTAAGGAGCAAAGCATGATGAGAAGATTTTGTTGGGAGATATTTTGGGAAATATAATATATTAGATATATTCTAGATGTGGTCTTGATGATAAGAATGAAATTTCCTAATGCCCAAATTGACCTAAAATTTTCGGCCCCCCTAGTCCTATAAATGGGGATGAATTTTTCATCCCCAATGAAATTCCATGTGTTGGAAAAAATTAGAAATCCACAAAGGTGGTGGCAAATAATTTTATTTTCTCCTTTAATTAAAAATCGATTCGTTGAGAATCCTCCCAACCTGGATTATGTTCGTGGATCGGGACATATTTGGGAAGGGTTTGGGTTGATCCATCGCCTCAATCTGGTTGTCTCTACAAGAGGTAAGTAATCTCAGAATTCCTAGATTCCGCGATGCTTAGGATTTACGTGGATTACGGTACGCATGTTGCTTATTTGCTTGTTTAATTATTATGTTGAATCAATTAGATTAATTCATGTTAGTAATTAATTGATTAATTTAAATATGTATTTAAATTCACCTCGAGTAGATCCGCACCCTTATTTTCCAACACTTTGTAGTGTGAGTTCGCCAAGTGAGTAGCCATTTATTGTTTAGAAGAGCTCGATCGATTTTGCTTTTGGCAGACCACTCCATCCGGACTATACCAAGTGTATATCCTTCCATGGAGATAAGATGTCCACCAACCCCGAACCTCTAACTAAATTATCGAATTTTTCGATGTCCCTTCGTTAATCAAGAAGAATTCAAATTTCTCTCTCGCTTTCTTCTTATGGAATTGAAGTCCCCAACAACACATACGCAACACTCATCGTTCTGGTTTACTATACTTTTGAATCTCGCCCCACGCTTCAATTCTTTCTCGGCGTATATGGTGATACACATTAATTATACAACATTTCGTTCTCCCTTTAACCCCAAACCCCTACAAACGACTACGGCTATTGACAACTCGTAGCAATGACAATTTAGAATTCCAGACTGATAAAATCCCCCTGACCTACCCTCAGATTCCCTGAATGCCCATCCGCATTTACCCATTCCCCAAATTGCTCTAACAAAAAATTCGTCAATATTTTTTCTTTCTATGTTTCCTGTAAACAAACGAAATCGACATGAAACTTTCGGATGAATTCATTTACCTCTTTACATTTCGCTCTGCACCCCAAGCCTCTAATGTTGTAGCTAATTATCTTCATTAATTAATCCCAAATTTCAAATTTCCTTGTCCCTACCTGCTTGCTTTCCACTCGATTCTGCCGCATTTCCCAAATTTGCATTTCCCAAATTTTCCAGCAACTGTTCATCTCCTTCATCCGCAGTCAAACCCATCAATTGACCAATTTCCCAAATCTTCCTCCCTTCTTCGGATTGTTGTTGTTGGTCCGTTAATTTTGTCACTCTAATCTTTTTTGCTCTCATCCATTTCTCCTCCACCCTTTCTTCTTGGATGGGTTAAATCGCATAAGAATACCCCAAGTTGTTTTTTTTCTCCCTTTTTTTCCGGCCTTTTTCGATGGGCCTTCTTTTCTTTTTTTTCTCCATTGTTTCTTCTCTATTGGCTTGCCATCAGGCGCGATCTCAGACTTTTTTTTTCGACAGACCCTATTAAAGGTTGATTGCTCGTGATTCTCGATTTGCATGAGAGAGACTTAGGGATTTTGGTCTCAAAATTCTATTCTTTCACGACTAATTTTCTACTAGTGGGGGACAAATTTCGTAAGTATTAGTAATCAATGAAGTCTCAGAATTTTTTCACGCGGACACCCCCAGTGATTTTTCCCCACTACCGGTTATAGATTACCACCCCTTTTAGTAAAGTAGACCTACCATTGAATTTTTTTTTTTAAATAGCCAAATAAATATAAAAAATACCTTTCACTATTACAAGATTTGTAAGTACACCTCTTGAATCCACACAAAAACTCACGTGAATTGTCGTCGCCGCTGCCTTTCCTAACGTAAAAGATTTCAAAGAGTATGGTGCAAATTTGTCCTTCAAATCTAGTGTATAAAGGATAATGTGATAACATAAACGCTTTTACAAGTTTTTACTTTTATGTTTCGCGAACTTTAAAAAATTTAATCGTCTATCAATTTCTTAAGGTATTTTTAAAATATATTCGAACATGTTGTAAACATTCGAATTTGTTTTTCAAAATTTTGAATTATTTTTGTTTTTTTTCGAAGTGTCTAACATATTTCGAAATTAACATTTCGGAAAAAAAAATCAAAAAATGGTCATGGTTTCGAAAAAAAAATTCAAAAAATGGTCATGGTTTCGGAAAAAAGTTTCGAAACTTAAAACTAGTTTCGAGAAACCAGGCTCGATATATCTCCAAAAACCCAGTTCGAACTCAAACTAAAAATACCAACATTTGTGTGTGACTCAATCCTAGAATAAAAATTCATGTCCAAATCTTTGTTATTTTTGAAAAATAAAAAAAAATTACCTGTTACCATGGCGGAGAGCGGCGACGATGAGTGGTGGTTGCGAGCGGTGACGGTGAGTGGTGACTGCGACAGTGACGGCGTGAGTGGTGGTGGTGACGGTGGCGGCGGCGTGAGCTCTAGGGTTACGAACGGGATTCTTCTTTTTTGGGAAGAAAGGGGTGCACAAATTATTTTTTAAAACTGAGTAAGGAAGGAATGGGTATTATTGGAAATTCCAGGGGGGTGTACTAATCCAAAACGTGGTGTACTAATGCGAGAGGTGTACTTACTAAAAGGGGTGGTGTCTATAACCGTGGCCTTTTCCCACTTCTCTAGCCCGAAAAAAGGAGAGGTGAGGTGCAGGGCGCCTTTTCATAATTATGGCCCATCACCAGACTCGGCCCAGGAGAACTGAGTTGCACAGACGTCACAAGCCTATCCATCTGCCTAGGCCCATCCTTCTCCTCATGGCCCATATTTTTTATGGGCTCAACCAATGATCCTGGCCCATTAGCTCTAAAAATCCTCCGCTCGTTATTTGGCCCACCTATCTCGGGGTTCAGTTATGCGACCTTCTGAATGACTTCTTCATCGTGGGGTCCATCAGTTGAACGTTCCTCTTCATGCGTCGTTATCTCGGTCTGCTCAAGGCTTTTAGAATCTCCGAGGATTTGGAACCCGCTTTGTCATCATGATGTTGGGACCCACATCCTCGAATTTCATTTTAGGTTACCGCCTCTCAGAGGTCTCCTATTCCTATTCCTCTTCCGACGATTCATCTTCTCATTCGACTCCAAAAAATTGTCACCGGCCACGGACCAATGTTGTCCTGATCGTCGTCCTCACTAGACCATTCAGAGTCCTCCGCCACTATTGGGATTTTATTTTCCATCGCTTCCATACAATTCCCAGAGTACTCTTCCATGATCTTAATGCTGAAAATTTTGTTATCAATGTTCACCTTGAATGTGCAATTTACGCTATTCGGATGATGTTAGGACAGATTCTTGCTTCCTCCGTTGATCCCGGGCCAGAACCTTGAAAAACCTTTGATTCCGTGCATGAAAGCAGAACTCTCTCCATCTTGTCCATATTTTTCTATGGTGGCACACATCCTCTTCTCGCCAAGGTCTAAACCACTCTAACCAATACGTAAACCATTCGTCCATATCATCAACCACTTTGTCCAGGGGCTGTTCACACATATTTTGGATTAGAACCTAATCATCACCCAAGTATCTAATCTTCATTCTTGACCCACATTCGCTGTGAATCTCGTTGCCATTCTCTTCCCAATCAAATTTATCTCTCAATGCTCCCACCCAACAATTTTTCAACCACTCTCTCTCTGCATGTGATGTTGAGAATTCAAACGAGTTTCAAATTTTTTGCCAAAGTTCTTTCAATGGAGGATATCCGCTTTGGTTCTTTTTTTTTTTCCTTCAATCGAGATCCCTTTTGAATGACTTATCCGGTGATCTCAAGCTCATGTTAGCATCAAAAGTTTTTGCTACCAGCCTTTTGGATACCAAGGTCAACTGATTTCTACCATATTTGGGCCAGTAAGCCCTAATCTTGTAGCTTCCTATCCACGGGTTGTTGAGTTACTCCAAAGTTTCAGTAACATCTTGCACCTGACCACTTGAAAATCTCACAAAGCCAAATCTCAAGTCTGTTTTATCTCTTTTTTTCGGACAAAAGAGATCCACAACTTCCCCAATAAAGTCGACCTTAGGAGTGCCATGCCATGCTTATCCGAAAAAGTTTTAATAGGAAAGATTTTCGAATCTCTTCCATCGGTTGAACCTAGTCGCTTATAAATGCCTCTCGCCACATCCCGACGGAACCTACCAAACCACCTAAAAATTTCGCGCTCCTGGGATTGCACTTAATAGGTTAACCTAGATCTACCCAAAACCTCACCCTCTCACCCCCTCTCTTTTTTTTTTCTCTAGCCATTATTATCACATCATTACTTTTCTTACACTAACTCATTCTCTTTAATATTTTTCTTAAGAAATTTCATTATATCTCCTATTTTTCTTAGATTTTTTTTTTTCATATAATAATTATTACACTAACAAAAAAAATAATGATTATCATAGTTAAAAAAATATTGATATAATAAAGTCGCATCCACCCCTATCACTTCCAACACAACAAACAAAGATTATTATTCATAGGATTTGTTCATTCACCTTTTTTCTCCCATCTGGATTTACCTCTGACAGTGTGTGTGCGTGTATTTTTCAGAGTGTTGTTAAAAATGTTATGCAACATGTAGAACAACATATGACAATGCAGAAAGATAAAAAACGCAAAGGCAAAGGATTTCAAAATTTTGTATAGTCCCGTAATCCGCACTACACTTTTAACCTCATGGTTAAAAAACATCACTATAACAAGTAGTGAGATACACACTAATCTCTTACAAAATCCTAAAAAGGTGTAAAGTGAAAAACCACACACCAAAAAACAATCTATTCAATCAAGTAACTAGTGATCTTATTCAACCTAAAACTTGATCTAATAACATAAAAACAATCTTGGTAGGGAGAGATTGATTCCCCACTTCAAAGACACATAGAATAACAACGACCCTCACACTCCTGTAATTACAAACACTCGCTTTTTTCACTTCGTCAGGTTCGATGTTACTCTCTTAAGTTCGAGTAGAGCAAATGGGATTTCACTTTAACTCAAACTCTAAATGTCCATCAATGCAAATTTATTTATAGACATTGGGACCAACTGCATTGTCCCATCCACTTGTGTGTGATTTTTTGAACTTCTCCTCCACTATCTCCATGATCTTTCTATTCTCACTCCATCAAGATTAAACCGCTTGATAATTTTTGAGATTATCTTCAACCTGCAATGTAGGAAACATAGAGAAACACATTTATTAAACCGGAGTTAGTGTTAGGAGAAAGGGCAAATTTATGATGTTGTGCAAAATGTTGTCCAACATCTCGAACAACATCCGTGCAACATCAACAAACTCCCCCAATTTGGCCTTTCTACTACAACACACCGATGTTAAAAACAACATCCGAATTTCAGGTCAGAAAGAAACAAATAATAGTCATTCGAAAAACAACTACTATTCAACCAAATCATAAATATAAACAAACGCAAAGCACCAAGTACATCAAGAAAGGTACTTAGGCCAAAGTATCCAACAGCATAAAGTAAATGACAGAAATATAAACCTATCATCTAATTGTCCATTAACAGTGTTGGGAAATTTATAGTTTTGATGGAAGTTCCAAAATAGTTAGATAGACCAACGAACATGTTAATGATCGATGATAGAAACCAAATTTGAACATGTTAGACAAATTGACGCAGAAGAACTAGGTCTTTCTTAAAGAAGAACTCTATATGCACAAGTCAAGTGAAGATCAAGAAAGCAAAAGATCAACAGAGCAATGATCAAGAATGAGATCAAGAAATTTGAAGAACAAAGAATGATTTCAAAAGACCTTACTTGAACACCAGAAGACCTATTCTATGAAGATATCAGCAGAGTCGATTGGTTGAAGCTAAGACAACCATATCAAGAGACTTCAAGGCAACCGATCAAGAGAAGGGTAAAGGATCAGTCAGCAAGTCAAACAAGATGATAAGATTATCTACTTATCGTAAACATACGAGGTAAGCCGCACTGGAAGAATGTCAACTTTAGTTGGTGAACAAACACCTAAATGTTGTACTTGTTAACCAATAAGAAAGTGACACGATGGACAAGTCGATAATGTGGGATTCGGCAACACGATAGTCAAACGACTAGAAAGGACAACTACTCACGCTGGCCACCACCCGCCCCGAAGACGCCACATCAAATCCTACATATCTAATATAAGGAAATTCAAATTACTTTCCAACCATTTTGATTTCGGGTCTATAAATATGGGATTACTCTTCAAAGTGAAGATATGGAAATTATCAAAAGTTTCATACTATATAGAAGATTTTCGCATGAAGAACACAAACTTGAAGATTATTTCTAAGTGTTCATCTCATTGTTTAAAGATAGAAATCTCATCCTTGCTTTTTAGGCTACACAAATACTAGATAGATTTTCATTGAATAAACAACAAATCTTACCCAAACCCAAAGTTAGGTTAAGTTTGTTTAACAAGATCTCGCATCAGGGTTTCTAGTTCGATTTCGGGATCGGTTGATGAGAACTCTATAAATATCTGTTGGTTGTAATGTGTTGGACTAATACAATAAACTAAGTCCAAGTCGGTTAAGTTGGTGCCCCTTGTGATAGGGAAGAGTGAACGTGGGATCGGTTTGTCAAACCACTATAAATCTCAGGTGCATATTCTAATCTTAAGCGCTTTTTACACTATCGCACACTACATTGATTAAATCAAGATACATATTTCGAAAGTTAGGATCGATTCAAGACTAAGCAACTTATCGATCACAATTATTTCTAGTCGGTGATTGAAAATAGCTTTTAATGATATGTTATAAACCGGTTTTTCACACGGTATAAACTACCTTCCGCGACAATCGATTAAAGCGATAGACACCGAATCGACCGCCTCGTGTAATCATAAGTTGGATATCGACCCAAACCGATTCACTTTGCACTCGATCGAGGCAAACCGCAATCACACTTCGACCAAGACGAAAAAGTTTTCGTAAGTCTATTCACCCTCCCCTAGACCGCCTCACAAAACACATTGGGACCTACAGTGGTATCGGTCAAAGGGTGGTTACTACGGACGGGTGCTTTGAATATCATCGGTTCTTGAGGAAGAACCTTTGTGGTCACTTGAACTGATCTTGAAAAACTTTTCTCAAATCTCATTTGTTTTCAAACTCACGATCAGCATGGATAATACCTCGGGTATATATCATGATTTGCCTAAATTTTCCATTGATGAAAGTATGCAGACCGGACGATATACACGAGCAAACTATCCGGGATCAATAAGCAAAGATGATGATGGAAGTTCTTGACCCATCATCTACTATGACAACCCAGCTGTAGGAGGTGATCCAGACTTTCCAGTTGGAAGCCTTGTCAGAATGAGTCCCGCCCTGATGGATGCTGAAGAGAGAAAGTTGTACACTCTGGATACGATAGCCATGCACATAATCATGAAAACGATGGACAAGATAACCAGAGAAAAGATAAAAGTATCTCAAGACAACCAAACAGATGTGGGATACGCTCTTTTAAATGTGTGTAGGAAATTATCCGATTAAAGACAAAGAGATCGCAGTTTAACCGGTGAAGTTCGAGAAACTTAAGATGCTGCCAAATGAAACCATCAATGAGCTCAATGGAAGAATCACCATGTCAGTCAACAAGCTACAAGAACTTGGACAAGAAATGTCGATAAAGACATCAACTACAAGATCTTGAGATCTCCGACTAAGAAGTGGGATATGAAAGTCACAGGTTATAAAGGATTGTCAAGATATTGCTAAGATGGCCAAGCAACCTCATTTTCGAGTCTTAAAGCCCATGAGTTCGATCCGACGAAAGAGGGCAAGAAGAAGAAGACGAGTCAGTCATTGAAGCCACACCGCCACTTCAAAATCAACAGATTCAAAGCGTGGCCATCAACTCAAAGTCTATCAACTCGTTGGAAATATTATAAGCCAAATCGAACAGATTGCTTTGCTAAATCAGAAAACTTGAAAAATCTAACATTCAACTTGGCAAGTATCGAGAGATTTTATGGGATTATCAAAACAAACAGAGGAAGAGATAGAGGCCACACCGACAGATCTCCGTAAAAGGACCAGATCCGATGACCGAAGAAATGATCATAGAGAAGATCGCAGAAGATAAGAAAAGAGATGATTGATCCGATGAAAGCGAGAGACAACAGATCGTAGCGAGAAACTCAGATTACAATCGATAGGTAAGTCACCGACAGATTCTATGCATTTTAATGACTCAACCGCGAAAAAAAGTTTTGTGGATCGTGGAGCATGTTTCAACCAGGAGAAACTAGGTCATTACAGAAAGCAGTGCCTTGACCGACACCAAAAAAAGAAAGAGAAGAGAAGGAACAAAAGAGAGCAACGCTTATAGAGACAGAAAGCCATGGTTGCTGATACATCTGGAATTGATGATTCTTACCTGCGTTCTAAGGATTTAGGCTACTCATCTGTAGAAGACTTCTGCCTGATGAGTAATGCTGATGATTTCTACAACTATGGTGATCTGATATTCTCTTCTCGTGATGAAATTTGTCTGATGTCAAAAGAAGAAGACCAAACTGAGGTAACATCTAAACCTTCTATGATTTCAGTTTCCACACCAGCTATGATTAGACACCGCCGCAGAGATCGACTTGTAACTTTATTTCGAAAGTAATTGCTCGATGAACTCTCTACTGCAGTAGACACTTATACAATAGTGGAAGCTGAAAACGATAAGCTAAGGTTTGAAAATACTCAGCTTGTTAAGGAAAATGTCACAAGAAAAGAAATTTAACTAAAATCGGTTGAAGTTCGCTTTCGGAAGATAATCAAGAACCGAAAGTTCGAAAAGTTAATTCTTCCGATCGCAGGAGAAGCAGATAGGAACAAATGAAGCTATCAATAAACAAAGCCAGTTCGATGATTTTAAAATCCTACAAGCCAAGTTTGATGAACTTTTTCCGACTACATGAGAGTCTCGAAATTAATCGAGGATAGTTTACTTAAAAAAAAATATGTGTTTTCACAAAATCTTCTAAAGTCATTCGGTGATATGAACAACTATTTTCGCAGACGACAACTAATAAGAAGCGGAATTGAGTATGAAAACCATTTTACATCTCAAAAGCCCCGCTTTGATTCATTTCTAAAAAGTGAAATCAAACGAAGTTTTCGATATAGATACACATAAAGCAAAATATGTATTCGATAAGGAAAGAGACTGCTTGAACAAGTAAGGCAAGTGCCCAATCGAAAGGAACATAAATGGACCCTAATCGATCAAGCATCGGGCCGAGAATCAACAGAAGAATCAAGTTCTTTTGAAGAGACCTCAACCTGATCAGCAGATTAAGTATCAGAAAAGACAACCTTTCAGGGGGAAATCTAATCTGAAACCTAATCAGGGTCAGCTGCCTAATAAGCAAGCTAAAGGTAAACTGCTAAGACCATTTATGCCAAAAAGATATGAATCTTTTAATGGTAGCAGTCGTACCTACCCTTACAATCAGAAACATAGGGCTGTTGCACCTGAGATCCACTGGGTTAAAAGAAGACAAACAGCAAGGAAAAATCCCAAGTCTTCTGATTCACCCAAGGCTCGCACAAATAATCATACTAATCAGAATGCATATGAAGAGATGTATGATTATGTAGATGTTTATGGGAGACAAATCAGCCTTTCGATCTATCCGACATAATAGGAGTGGTTCTGTTTGTATGGATCCCTAAACCCAACTCTAACCCCTCAGACCCAATCCAAAAGCGGGTACCTAAAGTTCGATTTGACAGGTGTTCGCGTGGGTTCGCTAACAAAGGAGGTGTACAAGCAACTATCCGGGTACATCGATAGTGGATGCTCAAGGCACACGACTGGAAGCAAACATCTCTTTAGCTCTTACACGTAATGCTAATGCCCATGTGTACTCTTTTTGGTGATGATAACTTTGGTTTTACCAGAGGATTCGGAAGACTCTAGAAAGACACAGAAATTTTATGAGTTTATTCTAATAGACTCTAAATCTGTTGACATTATTCATTCTATGGATCCAAATGATTCATCTCACATTGCCTACTCAAAATGCATTATTATTAAGAAAGTAGGGGCCCAACTGAATGGCCTACTAATACTTATGAAAAACTCTTTTCAAAATCCTTCACACCCAAAGGATACACTTATTATGATTATAAGTTGGCCTGGTTTAGAGCCTTCTTATTCAGGTCATTTGACCATTCATGGTTCTTCTCATTCGAAGACAAATTTGCCAAGTTGCCATTTTCCATATGGTTTCTTGACTGGTGGACTGACTTTGGTCCACTTGACATCATTCTTCCATCCGAAGTCCAACAAGCTTTGTTGTACTTTATTCAAAAGGCTCCCGGTGACCCTTGCCGAAAAGAAATTAATTTCTTTGCCGAATTCCGGGTTCCATGGATTCTTTGCTGGAATTATTCATTCCGACAAGTGAGAATCAAACCCTATCCTATCTCTATCATTAGAGAATTCAAAATCAAATGGTGGTCTGGATTTTCCATCAAATACTGCACCTCTGGTGTAGTCCAGAAATTCCTAGCAACCGGAGAAAAGCCCTCTTGGGCTAAAGACAACAAGAACAAGATGAAGCTTGCCAAGGCTTCTACCAAGCAACCAATCGAAGAATCCTCTAAAGGATCTACAAAGACTGATGGACTCTCTGATCATGAAATCAAAGTGTTCAATCTGATCGAAAATGAGAAGGATCCTGAGATCATCAGTTCCTACCTCAAATATCTCCACCATAAAAAGAAGACTTCCTCGAGTCAAGAACAAGAACAAACCTCTTGTGAATCGAGTTCTGAAGAACATGGTTATGACCCTTTTGGGGGACCATGTGGGCAAGACCCTTTTGATTTCTGACTACCTTTGGTTAATAGTCAGACTACTCATAAATTATTAAAAAGAAATGCTGAAGAAAAAAGAAAATTGGCACTACAAAAAGAGAAGCCAAAGAAAAATAAAAATCGGCATGCCAAAGAAAAAAGAATATTGGCATTAAAAAGAAAAGCCAAATTAAAAAATGAATTGGCAATTAAAAGAAAAAGAAATAAAAAGAAATTTTCAAAACTTTTATCTCAGTCAAGAGATTTCAAAAATATTGATCCAGAAGCTTCCCGGTGAAGCGAGTGATCATCTCTTTATTCAAAATGGCCGACAAAAGCATTCATTATCCAAGCTGTCATCCATTATCCAGAAAGATGCCCGACAAAGCATCGTGACACTCTCTTTATTCAAAATGGCCGACAAAGCATCGTGACACACAGATGTCATCCATTATCCTGAAAGATGCCCGACAAATGTAGCGTGATACAGGTGGCATCCATTATCAATTGACAATGACATTTCATCCACTAAATGAAATGAAAATTCAAATGCAGATTCAAATGAGGACTTCAGCTCGTCTATATAAGAAGAGGTTGAAGACAGAAGAAAGGCATCGGTTTTTTAGAAGAAAAAAATACTCTCTGTAAACCTTTCCTTTCATCATATCTTAGCAAATTCCCTTGTAATTTATTACGTTTGTAATTTATTACACCTATCATTCACACTGAAAGTGTATCTACATGATCCACTGATTGTACACATATCAAGTAAGAAAGTTTAAATTCAATTGTTGTTTATTCAACTGTTTAATTTCCGCTATTACTCTGTTTATTATATTTACATATCAATATATGTATATCCTGGTTCCGTTCTGGTATCAGAGCCAGTTCATATTGTAACTTTAAGAAAAGAAATTTCTTTTCTTAGATACTGTTGTACTAATTTAATTTCATAAGAATTAATTATTATCTGGTGGAAGGCGTTGGTAAGCCGTTAAATCCGTTGGTAAGCCGTGGTTTTGGTGTTCCCGGTGGTGTTCCCGTTGTATCCAGATAATTATGAAGTCTTATTAAATTTAATCAGTATTAATGGCATCTAAATTTAGAAGTCTATTTTCAAGAAGTAATAATATGGATACTTCTGGTATCGTTCAGTCAAAGGAAATCCATATGACTGATAATTATTCAAATTGGAGTATTCCTAATACTGCTATCGATACTTTGTATCAAATAGGTAGTTTTGATTTTAAGACTGCTAGATCTATAAAAATTCATGAAGAAACTGTTTCTGTAGATGAAGAGTTTCATTCGTATTCATTAATGTCTAATGTTTCTATTAGAAAATACCTTGAAAAAGGTTATAGATATATTCATTTTGGTCTTATTCAAGTTGCTATCAAACCTCTTGTTCACATAGGTGTTGATGCTCCGGTTTATCTAGCTTTGCGTGATAACCGATTAAAAAGATACAAAACTTCTCTATTATCAATGATTCAAACTAATATCTGTAATGGACCAATTTATTTTAATTGTAGTCCTAACTACTCGGTAGATCTTACAGACCCTCTAATTAATGATGCTCTCATACTTGATATGCATATTCAAGGAGATGAATTTAAACATCTCTGTAAAAACTTTGCTATCATTTACCGAATTCATTTTAGGGTTATGTCTTCTCAGCTTAATCCCAAATTCATTCTTAATCCAACCATAAAGGATGAAACCGTCTTATTACAAATTGATGCAGACAACTCTGCCATATTTGTACCTAAAAGACTTAAATGGAATGAAATAACCATTCCGAAAGAATTTCAAATTTCTAATCCTCAAATTCCGAGACGAATTGAAAAGAGAGAAATCTCTGAAATTGAAGAAGACTCGGAAGGAAGAGTTTTACTTCGATTCAATTCTTTACGTCTTAAGGAAAGACCAAAGATTAATATTCAAGAAATCAAGTCTAGAAGTTCCTTTTCTGAGACTTCGACATCTAGACCAAACTTCTACAAATCCAACATTAATGTTGATTTTCAAAGTCCCCTTCCAAGCACCGCTTATGAAACTATTGTTGAATCCTCATTAGGGTCACCAACAGCTTCTCAAATGGAAGGTGAAATTAATATGATTTCTTATCAAGATTTCTCCATCAACTTTGAACATCTCGAAAGAGAATTCAATGATCCTGATGAGAGAGAAAGAAGAGAATGGTTCATAAAACTTGAACAATCTGTCAGAGACAGACTTCAAGAAGAATGGATCAAAGATCTTAATCTCAAATACCGTTCTCAAATCCCTATGCTTGACTGGTTCAAAGCATATTGTCGCCTTGATGACATTCCTAATGTTTATGAACTTGATCAAATCAATGTTCATACTTCATTATACAAAAAGTGGAACCTTGTTTCAGGAACCACTATAACTTCGGTTCACCCGCCTATGGCAAGTATCAAAATATCTGTTCCCGAAGGAGAAATAATTGCAACTCCTTTCAAAACAGGAAAGAAGGGTACTGAACCTCCAAATATGGAAGATATCAGGAAACTTCACGAACAAAACAATTATTCAAATCAAATACTTCAAACTATCGCCAATCAAGTTGATCATATTAATAATAAGATTGACAACAAAACCACTCCCTCCAAATTTCCCATTGATTCTAGTGCTCCTCATTTCGCTCCGAGAAGCCTACCAAGCAACTTAGAACAGAGAATCAAATTCTCTAATTCTAATCTTCTTAGTAGAATCACTAATATGGTTAATAATGAAGCGAGTACCTCAGAAGACAAAAGTCTAAATTGTCTTGATAAAGACAAAAACGAAAAATTAGAAAGTTCAGATTCTGAAATTGATAATGTAAATCGTATCAAATTCGGTTCTGAAAGAAAAAATTACTATCGTAGACCTACTCCTCCGGACATACAGTTCGAAGAAAGGTCTCAATTCAAAAATACCAACTTTGATGGAAAGTCCATTCACGAATGGAACATTGATGGTAAATCCGAGTATGAAATACTCAATACTCTCCAAGAAATGGGAATAGCCAGAATGGCTTATACTGTCCAAAGCATTGCTGAGAATATTATTGTTGGTCTGATTGTCTCTGGATTTACAGGACAATTAAAAAATTGGTGGGATAACTCCCTCAATTATAATGACAAACAATCAATTCTAAATCATACCATTGTTCTTGAACAAGAAAATGGAATCTTTATTGAGAAATCAGATGCAGTTGATTTTCTCAATATTACTATAGCCATGTACTTCGTGGGAAATCCCAAGGAAGAACTTGACTCCACTCAAATTGTTCTATCCAGTCTTAGATGTCCTACACTATCTGATTACAGATGGTATAAGGATGTTTTCCTTACTCATGTTCTCAAGAGAACAGATTGTAATGCATCTTTTTGGAAAGAAAGATTCATTGCAGGACTCCCTAAACTCTTTGGTGAAAGAATTCATCAAAGACTCAAAGATACTACTGGCTTTAATGTTATTAATTTCGATGAAATAACATATGGCCAATTATTTGCTTTTGTTAAGAAAGAAGGTTTGAACCTTTGTTCTGAATTGAATATTCAATCCAAATATGGAAATGAAAAATCAAAATTCAAAAAGGAAGTTGGTTCGTTTTGTGAAGCATTTGGATTGCAAAAAATTATTGCACCTTCTTCAAAACATAAAAAGAAGATTAAAAGATTTTCTAAAAATCCTAAATATAAAAAATATTTTAAGAAAAATTCTTCTCCAGAAGAAAAGCAAAAACCTTATAAAAAGAAATTCAAAAAATTTGAAAAATATCAACCCACTTGTTACAAGTGTCAAAAGAAAGGCCATAAGGCTGATTCTTGTCCTCTTAAAAAGAAGATTGATGAAATCTTCTACGACGACGAAGAATTAAAGAATAAAATTTCTTCTTTACTCATTTCTGAAGAAATTCCTCCTAAAGAAGAAAGTGAACCCCCATCTGATAATGATGGCGATGATCTTGCTCAAATATTCAATACTTCTTCTGACGAAGAAAGCGATGAAGACTGTGTTAATGGTCTTTGTCATTTTTCTCTTAATGTTATAACTAAGAAAGATAATGAGAAAGAACTTCTCTTTGACCTCATTGAGAAAGTTCCTAACATTGAAGATCGCCAGAAATATCTCTTAAGGTTAAGAGACTTAGTAATTAAAGAAGAAAACCCTAAGAAAAATAAATTACTTCAGGGTATTGAACCCTTTAGTATTTCTAAACTCTTAGAGAAGGTTCCTTCTTCTTCTATTAATAACTATGTTACTACTAATGATCTTAAAAGAGAAATTAACATTCTTAAACAAGAAGTTAATAATCTACACAAAGAAATTAATAATTTACATACAAAAGATTTGGAAATTGAAACAAAAATGACTCTTGAAAAATTAAAACAAGATATTCCTGAGTCCTCCAAATCAAATGATCCAATTATTCCTACAGAAGAGATTGTAATAAATCAAGAGAATTCTCCTGATAAAATTCAATCTATTGAACACATTTCTTATCAAAAATGATATTCCATCATCACCCTGGTGATTGATGATTTCAAAATATTTGTATCATGTCTTATTGACAGCGGAGCAGATCAAAATTGTATCAAAGAAGGATTAATTCCTACCAAATATTATGAAAAGACTAATGAAAGACTTGTAGCTGCAAATGCTACTCCTCTTAACATTAAATACAAATTATCTAAAGCTCATATTTGTAATGGTGGTTATTGTTTCAAAACCCCATTTATCCTAGTTAAAAACCTAAACCTTGAAGTAATTCTTGGTACTCCTTTCCTAACCACCATTTACCCTTTCAGCGTTAATGGTAATGGGATCTCGACAAATATCATGGGTAAAAATATTACTTTTGATTTTGTTACTCCTATCAAACAAAGAGAGATCTCTTTGCTTCAAAATAATATGATCTTCCCACAGATTAATTTGATTCAAAATAAAGAACTTCAAATTAAATCACTTCAGGAAGAAATTCCATATCTTAAGATCGAAGAAGATCTTAAAAATACTAATATTCAAACTAAAATTCAAGAACTTGAAGAAAGAATGAAAACTGAAATCTGTTCAGATCTTCCTCATGCTTTCTGGGAAAGAAAGAGACACGAAGTCTCTCTTCCTTACATTCCCAAATTCAATGAAAAATCGATCCCTACTATGGCTCGACCTATTCAAATGAATCATGATCTCATGAACACTTGCAAAGTTGAGATTGACTCTCTGCTTAGTAAGAAGCTCATTAGACCTTCCAAATCTCCTTGGAGTTGTGCGGCATTCTATGTCAATAACCAAGCTGAAAAGGAACGAGGAGTTCCTAGACTGGTTATCAATTACAAGCCTCTCAATGAAGTTTTGGAATGGATTAGATATCCAATTCCTAACAAGAGAGATCTTATCAATCGCCTTCACAAGGCTAGAATCTTCTCAAAATTTGATCTCAAATCTGGCTTTTGGCAGATACAAATCAAAGAAGAAGACAAGTATAAAACTGCATTCACAGTACCATTTGGTCATTACGAATGGAATGTTATGCCCTTCGGGCTAAAGAATGCACCATCTGAATTCCAAAATATCATGAATGACATTTTCAATGTCTATTCTGATTTTACCATTGTTTACATTGATGATGTTTTGGTATTCTCTCAAAACATTGATCAACATTTCAAACATCTTAACACTTTCATTCAAATTGTTAAGAAAAATGGGTTAGCCATCTCGGCTCCCAAAATAAAATTATTTCAAACTAAGATTCGATTCTTAGGTCATGACATTGTCAAAGGAACTATTAAACCTATCACTAGGGCAATAGAATTCGCTGACAAATTTCCTGACATTATCAAAGATAAAACCCAATTACAAAGATTCTTGGGATGTCTTAACTATATTGCAGATTTCTTTCCTAAGTTAAGAGTAATGTGTAAACTCTTATTTCAAAGACTTAAGAAAGATCCTCTTCCGTGGACTGACAAACATACAGCTATTGTCAGAAATATCAAATCTCAGGTTAAATCACTACCATGTCTAGGTATTCCTAAACCTGATAATTTCATAATTATTGAAATCGATGCATCAGATATCGGTTACGGGGGGATATTGAAGCAGGTAAATCTAACCATATCTGCTGCATCTCCTAAAGAACAATTAGTCAGATTTCATTCTGGTGTTTGGCTTGGTCCACAACAGAATTATTCTACTATCAAAAAATAAATACTTTCCATAGTGTTATGTATTTATAAATTTCAAGATGATATTTTTAATAAAAAGTTTCTCCTTAGAATTGATTGCAAATCAGCTAAAGAGATACTTCTAAAGGATGTTAAAAATATTGTTTCAAAACAAATCTTTGCTAGATGGCAAGCTATCTTATCTAGCTTTGATTTTGATATCGAGTATATCAAAGGCGAGAATAATTGCCTACCTGATTTCCTTACTCGAGAATTTTTACAAAATGCAGGTCATGTATCGTCCTAGTAGACCTAGGATGCAGACCCCTGAATATTACTCAAATGAGGCTCCTGCCTCAAATCAATTTCAGGTATTGGGACAATTCCCATCATCTTCCTACTCAAAGGTTGCTCAGCTCCCGGCTCCTCATACTCCAGTTAAAGGAGACACATCTTCAAAGGTAAAGAAAGGTGAGTACTTTACCAAACCTGATATTCATAGTACCTTTAAGAGTTTCTAGATTTTGTTTTTCAGAAAATCTAGTTGGAGTAATACAATGACTATCAGGAAACTTCACGAACAAAACAATTATTCAAATCAAATACTTCAAACTATCGCCAATCAAGTTGATGAATCAACAGAAGAATCAAGTTCTTTTGAAGAGACCTCAACCTGATCAGCAGATTAAGTATCAGAAAAGACAACCTTTCAGGGGGAAATCTAATCTGAAACCTAATCAGGGTCAGCTGCCTAATAAGCAAGCTAAAGGTAAACTGCTAAGACCATTTATGCCAAAAAGATATGAATCTTTTAATGGTAGCAGTCGTACCTACCCTTACAATCGTAAACATAGGTCACAGACCCGAGCTCCATCGGGTTAAAAGAAGACAACAAAAGAAGGAAAAAATCCCAAGTCTTCGATTCACCCAAGGCTCGCGACAAATAATCATACTAATCGTAATGCATATGAAGAGATGTATGATTATGTAGATGTTTATAGTGAGACAAATCAGCCTTTCGATCTATCCGACATAATAGAGTGCCATGTTTGTATGGATCCCTAAACCCAACTCCCCTCAGACCCAATCCAAAAAGGGTACCTAAAAGCCCGATTTGATTGCAGTGTTCGCGTGGGTTTCGCCAACAAGCGGAGGTGTACAAGCAACTATCCGGTACATCGACAAGTGGATGCTCAAGGCACATGATCGAAGCAAACATCTCATTAGCTCTTACACGTAATGTTAAGGCCCACGGCGGTAATTTTTGGTGATGATAACTTTGGTTTTACCAGAGGATTCGAACCTTAGAGAATGATGATGTATAAATTTTATCGAGTCTCAGATGTCAAGGTTTAAAACATAATGCTATCGGTTTCACAATTTCATGGCGATAACGGATTCAAAGGTTGAGTTCTCGATTGATCAATGTACTATCATGAATCGAGTCACCAACAGATCTTGTTAATCGGTTCAAGAAAAGGTACAATTTATACAAATAGATTGGAACAGTTGTCCAAGAATGATGTCCGATTGTTAAGAGTTCAAAAGGTACAATTGGCTCGCACAAGAGAACGAAGTCATCCGAACTTTAAAACTCTTAACAAGATAGCAAGGATGTCTTTGGTTGAGGGTCTTCCGAATGAGGTATTTTCTAAGGATCGACATATGTGTCGATGTCGGCGGAAAAAAAGTTAAAGCCTCATTCAAGGGAATCCTCGACCAAAGATCCGCCAGAGTATCAGAATCGCTCCATATGGACTTATTTGGACCAGTTACACCAGTTAGTCTCAGTGGACGCAAATATACTCTGGTAATCGTGGATGATTATTCCAAGTTTACCTGGGTTGTATTCTTGTATAAGAAGAATGAGACAACAACAAAGATACCCGAGCTGCTTAAGAAATTACAGAATGAGAAGGGTGTCAGTATAGTAAAAATCAAATCAGATAAAGGTAAAGAATTTCTGAATTCTTTTATTTCTGATTTTTGCACTAAGTTTGGTATACAACATGAGACATCAGCTGCAAGAATGCCACAACATAATGGTGTAGCAGAACGGAGAAACAGAACACTCAAAGAAGCTGTTCGCACTATGTTAGCTGAACATGCAACACCAAACCGTTTCTGGGAAGAAGCCATCAATACTGCACGCCACACTCAGAACAGATGTTCTCTGACTAAGGCTCACTACAAAACACCCTATGAACTATGGAATGGCAGAAAACCTCGTGTTTCTTACTTCCATGTTTTTTGGGTGCAAGTGTTCCATACATAACAATGGGAAGAGCCAGTTGAAAACGTTTGAGGCCAAGTCAGATGAGGGTATATTCTTAGGATATTCCTCATCCAGCAAGGCTTTCAAGGTTTACAACAGGCGAACCCTAGTTGTGGAGGAAACACCTCATGTGGTCTTTGATGAGACATCTTCTGAACAAGAGAAAGTTGCCTCAGAACAAGCAAAGCACTGCATCAACCGCACTGATGCACAAAAACGGATAAGCTAAGTATCAAGGAAAAGGATCGAGAACACGAACTGCAGTATATTCCGAATCTTGATCTTGTTGATTCACCAGGTCAATCAAACCCTAAGGTACATACAACTGTCAATGAAGAAGTTCGGCATACCGAGATAAAGAATAACCGAACCATCTAGTTCGGGGGGGAACATCTGAAGTTCCTACGGACGACATCGACATGATGAGTCCAACATCAGCTGAGACTTGTCCATGTCAAGTGGATCATAATTCTGCACCACTCCCAATCACTAGTGATGAACTACTATCAGAAGATGATGATGTTCTCCAAATGATGCTAATCAGAAAAGAAGGACCTGGGTAACCAACCTTCCAACTGATCTGATCATCGGAGACCCATCTGATAGAGTTAAAACTAGACATCAGATTGGTGAAAGTGCCATGTATTGTTGTTATTATGCCTTCTTTGAACGAACCAACCAAGCAGAAGAAGTTTCTACAAGATGCAAACCGGATTCTAAATTTATGCAAGAAGAACTGGAACAGTTTGAAAGGAATCAGGTTTGGAAACTGGTGGACAGATCAACCCATCAAGATGTGATTGGCACAAAGTGGGTATTCAAGAACAAGAGAGATGAGAATAATGCCATGACCATAAATAAGGCAAGACTTGTTGCTAAGGGGTATTCACAATCAGAAGGAATTGATTATGATGAGACCTTTGCACCAGTCGCTCGCCTGGAAGCCATTCGGTTGTTTCTGGCATATGCTGCCCACAGAGGGTTTATTGTGTATCAGATGGATGTAAAGAGTGCATTCTTAAACGGGGTACTAGCTGAGGAAGTTTATGTTGAACAACCTCCTGGCTTTGAAAAAGGCAACCAAGTGTACCGTTTAAGAAAAGCTCTTTATGGCCTGAAACAAACTCCTCGAGCTTGGTATGATACACTCTCTCAGTTCTTGATAGACAGTGGTTTCACTAAAGGAATGGTGGACAGAACCTTATTCAGAATAGAAGATGGAGAAGATATTCTTATGGTTCAGATTTATGTGGACAACATCATCTTTGGATCTCCCAACAAAGATCTGTGTGATAGATTCAGCAAGCTGATGCAAGGAAAGTTCAAGATGTCCATGATGGGTCAGATGAGTTACTTTCTGGGTCTACAAGTTAAGCAAAGTACAGAAGGGATATTCATCTCGCTGCATTTAAGTACACTAGGAGTTTGTTGGTTAAATTTGGAGTTCAAAACTGTAAGGAAGCCAGAATTCCTATGATGACTGGATTCAAGATGGATCCAGATGAGAATGGTCAGAAAACTAATCAGAAAGAATACAGGGCTCTCATTGGATCTCTACTATACCGATCACAATGCACGGTGATATCACTTTTGGCAAAGAGGGGTATGTGTCGATTTCAGCAAATCCAATGCAAAGCCACCGAAAGAAGCCTAAGCGATTCTTAAGTATATCGGAAGGGACAAGAAACCTTGGTTTATTTTACCCATCGATGATAATCTAGAGCTTAGTGGGTATTCTCGATTTCGACATGGAGGTTGTAGAATTGACAGGAAGTCAACCGCAGGTACATGTCAGTTTTTAGGTAGTAAACTGATCTCATGGTTTTCAAAGAAGCGCAGACATCGATTCATGACACATCTACTATCAAGGTAATATATGGGGTGCAGAAGTCGTTGTTCCCTAACCGCTTCCTGGCTTAGTCGCCAGCCTAAGGGATTATAACATTTTACCTAAGAACGCACTCTATATTCTCGTGATGAAGAATAATAGTGTTATTGCAATCACTCATAATCCTGTTCTACATACAAGATGCAAGCATGTGGATGTCAGACATCATTTTATAAGAGATCATGTTGAAAAGAAGAATATCATAATTGAAAAGATCCATACTGATAAGCAGAAAGCTAATATTTTAACCAAGTCATTAGCTGAGATCAGATTCAGAGAATTATGCAATGAGATAGGGCTTCTGGATCTCGGAGAAAGTGCACCAGAAATATTTGGTGGACTAGTCTCCAGAACCAGCTGGTTAAGAGACTAACCAGGTTAAGAAAGATCGGTTGAGTAAGGTACCTCAATTGATCAGCAGATCAGTCAAGGAACTAATCAAAGAAAGTTTTATCGATCACCATGAATCGATCGCTTTGGTTGTTTCATACATTGTAAGTCGATTAAGTTAATGTTCAACAAGCAAGTTACATAAGATTAAAGCTTCAATCACATAAGGAAACAGAAAACTCACAACATTGAAATAAGAGAACTTTTCATTGATAAAGACCCGGAGGTCGAATTTACATTACAAGTTACAAGTACAAAAAGACCCGGATGTCAGTACATAAACCCTAAATCCTAAATCATAAACCCTAACCCTAGAGGGGGTGAGAGAGGCTCTGAAGATTTTAGAGCCAGATGCTCCTATTTTCCCCCAACCCTAAAAGGGGTGAGAGATGCTTTGAAATAATCCTAAGCCACCCTCAGAGCTTCGGAGTGAGGAGGGAGAGCGGCATTGAAGGATTTCTAAGCCAGAAGCCCCTGGTCCTAAAATCAATGGGCTCTCCAGCTGTTAAATGGACACAAGTGCCAAAGATGTGGTGCAAAACCACATGGACACGAGTGTCACATGCAAATATTGGGTTTTATCTGATCAAGATCGATCATGTCTGATCAAGATCGTATAAACAAAACCCATGTTTCATATCAGACTGAGTTTGTTGATGCTAATTATGTCATCTCGATAGGCACACAAGGCGCATATGGTCAGGAGAAGTGTCTTCTCATTGCAATAGCAGATCCGCAGCCTCGATGGTAGAGAAGCTTGGCAATAATCGTATGAGTATTCCTCGATGACGACGAAAGCAAAGAATAAGTGGACGATTGTGGTTGATTTGAGAAGCTGAAATCAGTTGAAAAGGGTTGAAGGTTTTTGCCGGAAGTTTCACCGGAAATAAGGGTTCACCAGAAAACATGGAGAATAAGCTAATAAGAAGATAAGTATGGTGAATGGGTTATGTCGTGTATAAATCGATTGGTCCTATTTATAGAGGACAAGCAGGGGTGCAAGTGCAAATTTGATTTCTCAAAGCCTTTTAGAGAAATTGGCATCAAGAAGGACAAAAATACAGAGGAGACACGCGATCGATGATTGAATGAGTTTACGACGATTGATATCACAAAGTATCCAGACTATTATTACGAATGTCAAATCGTGCCGACTTAGGGAATCGAGACGACTCTTCGATTTCCCAAGACTAAGTTTTGGCGGTAGCACTTATCCCAAGAATTGACTTGATCTGAGTAGAATCATATTAGGTCATGGTAAAATCGACGATAAGAGATCGATCGATGAGGTGGATCATTGAGTACGGCACTTCAACCGATCGTAAAGATGGTCAAGAAGAATCAGAGATAACTATTGAAGGGGAACGCCAACCGATCGATAGATCGAAAAAAAGGATATCGACGCAGGAACGGGTCGCTTAAAAGCGAAGTTGTTGGGAAATTATAAGGATTAGGAAGAAAACTAAGATCAACAAAGTGGTACAAACAGACTTCAAGTGGTATTGACCGACATAATATCACCAAACAGACACGATTTCGATCTCCCATCGCTTAAATCATTTGTTTTACCTAAACCTTATTCGTTTTTACTGTACACTTACTTTTATGACGCACGTCCTGCAGAACATTTAATGCGGACGCGAGGAACATGCATTAAATACATTAAATGCGTGTTTTAAATCCAAAAAGTGCTTTCTTATATTCTTCAACACCGCACGATCTTAATATATCAAATCCGGACCGTTCATATTAAATTAAGCGACGATTCTGTTTCTTTTTCAAAACCCCTCATCATTCCCTCTTATTTCTAAAAAAAAAAAAACTTCCTTTGCACGATTACACATACACAAAATTTTATCTACAAATTACTCAAGAGTTAAAAATTTTCTACAAATCTTCTACAAATCAATACGCTCTACTTGCTTATTATCTCTTGCATATTCATATCTGGTAAGTTATTACCTCTTGCATTTCATAATTATTATGTTAATCTATATATGCTAGGTTTATCATTTTCATATTGGTGATTCAATTGGGACATAGTCATACATTATCTAAATTTTCTACAAAATTATTGTTTCAACTCAGTGCATTTACGATGATTTGTGGATTTTATTTCATAAATGGCTTCCAAAGTACTTGCAATTGCAGAAACTGCTCACTCCTCATCCCATGCTTCACCGGAACCCGAAGATCCAATCTTCCGGAACTTTGCCGATGAAATTATCGAGGAAAGGTGTGTCAATTTCCGGACCACCACTGATCCAGAGTCCCTCGAAATCCTCAAGTTGATTAGGGAGTGTGGCCTCAAGACTTATTGCTCAGCTAGTGCCGACTCGATTTTATTAAATGGTTCTTTGGAGTTTTTATACAATCTCCGAAATCAAGAAGACGTTTTATATTCGGAGGTACAGGGTGAGCATTTGGAAATCACTGATGACGATCTCATCGTAATATTTAATTTTCCCCAAGACCAAATGACAAGATCATACCCGACGCTTATTTGGCTTCTAAAGAGAGCGCAGTTATCAGGGATCTTCTTCGACCATCGGATGCTCATCATACTAAAGGTTTCAAGAAACCCATGTTGAGAAGGAAATATCGCCTCCTATTCGATATTGTCCAGAAAGTTATTGTAGGGGTCACCTTCAGTTTTGATGCAGTTACACAGGAGAAAGCTCGAGTCATGACCGCTATAATTCACAATGCGAAGGTCAATCGGGTCGATTCTTGAAGAGGAGATTATTGGAAGAACCGAGAAGTTTGTTGTGAAGGATGGAAAAGTGGTTCTTGCATCAAAGATCACTCTTCCGCATAAAGTTTCCTTGATTCTCGATAGATCCGATGAGAAATAGAGATTGGAGGAAGATGAGATGATTCTCACAAACTTGCTCACAAGAAAATGCTGATATTCAACCGTCACCGCCTCGCCTACCCGATGATGATGAACTCTTTGTTAAACCAAAGACCGAAAGTAAAAAGGACTGGAAAAGGTGGTCAGAAGAGGAAGACAATATCCAGAAAGCCTGAGAAAGGAGTTGTCATTAGAGAACCAGCAGTCAAGAAATCTAAGTCTACATCTGCTGCTGAAGTTGCTGGAAAAGGAAAGAAGAAAGTTTTTCTGGTGGATGAGTCATCTGACTCAGATGATGATCACGTCATCCTAAGCCAACTTTCTCCCAGAGGAATCGCCATATCGCCAGGCATCTAAGTCCGCCAGATCGAGCCATTAAAGAGACATCGGCCACTACTCTGATTGTCCGCGAACGAGCACATGGATACTTCGATCATCGATACGTGATCCTCAAACCACTTCGCTAGTCTTTTCTCCTTATCTATCGCCTGCGCGGCTCAAGGCATATTACTTTTATTTATCGAGAAAATTGTCCGACGGCGCTTAGAGAAAATGATTGAGGACAGATATCCTGAGTTGGGCCTTAATGAAAAAGCTAAGGCCACCGTTCTTGATGTTCTCACCTGGAGGGATATCCGTTTGAAGAAATTTGAAGATTTTTAAAGAAAGTTGATGGAGCAGAAAAAGGTGGAGTTCGCTCTTTTCGATTATGAGCCGAGATCGAAGATCGCTGGAGTGGAGATCGCCCGTAATCGATTTCAGATGAAGTAGTTGCTGGATTAATTACTCGACAACTTGGTCTGCCAGATACCACCATGCACAGAGAAATGACCCACAAGATGGTCAAATACAGTCGAGTGAAGCAGCAAATGAAGGTTTCTGTTATTACTGAAGAACTTGTTGTTGTCAGCCCGATCGAGATTGAAGAAATATTTGAAATAGGCCCGATAATCGAACAAACAAAGAAAAGAGATGATAATCATTGAGGAACCCGAAGAAGCTGCCGATGAAGCTGTTGTGGGAGATGCGACAAAGTCCCCATCAACAGAGGCTCAAACAGCCGAGAATGTGATTGGCTTGACTACTGGAGGAAGTCAATCAGAGGAGATGGCAGTGGTAGCTCCTTTGACTTCAGCAGATCAGGTAACACAAATTTTACAAACCTCTCCTGAATTTGAAGCAAATCTGATGAAGTACATTAAGAACTCCTTTAGAGCGAACATGGCTCATATGTTTCGCGATGATGTGAGTTTCTTTGTACCAGGACAACCGGAGAAGGCCATCGAATCGAACGCGAAATGGTATCATCTCACCGCACGAATTTCAAGATTTTGAGAGATACCACAGCTGAGAAAATGGTGGAGGTCAATGAGAAACTGGCCAAGATTGAGGAGACCAGAAATTAGCAGTTCACTCTGATGATGAACGAGAAGGTAGCAGAATCCACCAGACATGTAAAGATCTTACTCGGTGCCGCGACGAGAGTCAATTCATTGTCGATAACTTTGAGAACTGCTCGACAAAGTCACCCAATTGTGGATAAAGCTCATTCTTCCATGCCGACCGCGGATCGAACAAGTAAGCCCTTCGGTGACTCTTTCCGCCTGGATATTCTCAGAGAACCATCTATCTAAGCAGACAGTGACCTAGCCCGAGCCGAAAAGCTCTTTTTTTGAGGGAACTAAAAAGGGGGAAGAAGAGAAGAATGCTGAGAAGGATGCTGATACCATTCAGAGGTCAATCAGTGGAGAATTTTAGAAGCAGGATCCGTGATAACCGAAATGTAAGAGATTGAAGAAAGACGCAAAGATCGGGCCGCAGAATTAGAAGAAGTCATTTCTTCATCATCCATCGAAGTCACCGAGCATGCCAAGAAAACAAAGAGACCAGTTGTTGTCCCTGCTAAGAAGAAGAAATTTTCGTATGTAAATCGAAAAGGTAAGAATCAAGAAGGCACATACCGATGATGTAAAAGAATGGAAGAAGCCGCAAGCATTGACAAGTCTTATCGCATGAGGAAAAGGAAAGGGCTTCTTGCTGAAACCGGAGAAGGCGCACAGGTCATAGAACCTATTCTTCCTGGTGATGTAGGTGTCATTGTAAAGCCAGACAGAAATATGGCCAAGGAATGGCATCTGATCAAGGGAGAATGGTACATCTGGGCCCACATCAATCAAGTTATTCCAACCAACGTGGATAAAGATGAAATATTTAGAGATTGGTTGAATAACAAGCATCCTGTTTTCTACCACAACATCATTAGAGAAGCCAAGAAGCTGAGTTGCATCCCAGTTGCTCCAGAAGTAGAGACCATGAGAAGACTGCAGATGGGAAGATTGATAAAATTGCCTTCAATGCAGTACTCAACAAGTGTCTTGCACAAGATGACATTCTTGAAGAAAGTAGAGCTGCAGAAGTCAAGGCAAGGTTGTTCGAGATATGTGATGTTCCGGTGGAAGAGAGATTTTGAGTCAGAAGACTTTTTCGTGGTAAGGTCAGAATAGAATTTGATGTACTTGTAAAAATCTTATCTTTAATGAAAAATCTATTTTTTTTTCTGATCTTAAGACAAAATCTCATTGTCTTCTGACTCTCTCTCTCTTATTTACTTATGTTTAAATGTGTTCAGCATTCTTTCTGCAAAATGTTTTGGTTCCATCAAAAAGGGAGAAATTGTTGGGAAATTTATAGTTTTGATGGAAGTTCCAAAACAGTTGTAATAGGACCAGTCGAACATGTTAGTCGACTGATGATAGGAAACCAGCTGAACATGTTAGACAGCTGATGCAGTAGACTAGGTCTTTCTTAAAGAAGAACTCTAGATGCACAAGTCAAGTGAAGATCAGCAAAGCAAAGATCAGCAGAGCAATGATCAGTAGCGAGATCAAGAAGAAATTAAGAACGAAAGCGGATTTCAAAAGACCTTACTTGAAGACCAGAAGACCTATTCTATGAAGATATCAGCAGAGTCGATTGGTTGAAGCTAAGACAACCATATCAGTAGACTCAAGGCAACTGATCAGTAGAAGGTAGTGATCAGTTCAGGGCAAGTCAGCAAGATGATAAGTTTATCTACTTATCAGAAACATACGAGGTAAGTCAGACCAGAAGAATGTCAACTTTAGTTGGTGAACAAACACTGAAATGTTGTACTTGTTAACCAATGAGAAAGTGAGTTGTATGGACAAGCTGACAATGTGGGATTCGGCGCAGCATAATCAGACGGCTAGAAAGGACAACTACTCACGCTTTCGGCCATGCCATCCCTGAAGCACGTCACATCAAATCCTATATATCTAATATAGCCGGAAATTCAAATTGCTTTCCAACGGCTCTTTGATTTCGGGGTCTATAAATATGGGATTACTCTTCAGAGTGAAGATATGGAAATTATCAAGAAGCTCATACTATAGCAAGATTTCCGCACGAAGAACACAAACTTGAAGATTATTTCTAAGTGTTCATCCCATTGTTCTTAGCATAGAAATCTCATCCTTCAGGTTTTAGGCTACACAAATACTAGGATAGATTTCCAGTTGGAACTAACAACAAATCTTACCCAAACCCAAAGTTAGGGTTAAGTTTGTTTAGCAAGATCTCGCATCAGGGTTTCTAGTTTCGATTTTCAGGATCGGTTGAGCGAGAACTCTATAAATATATATTGGTTGTAATGTGTTGGACTAACAAAATAAACTAAGTCCAAGTCGCTAAGTTTGGTGCCCTCAGGATAGGAAGAGTGGACGTAGGACTGGTTGTCCGAACCACTATAAATCTTGTGTGCATATTTTGATCTTAACTGCTTTACACTATCGCACACTACATTGATTAAATCAGATACATATTTCGAAGTTAGGATCGATTCACACTAAGCAAACCGATCCGACGGGCTTTGATTTATAGTCACCGATTGAAAACAACTTTTAACCGATTTGTTATAAACCGGTTTTTCACACGGGTATAAACTAGCTTCGCGACAATCGCTTAAACGATAGACACCGAATCGACCGCCTCAAAGCGACAAGAAGTCGATATCACCCAAATCGATTCACTTGCACTCGACAGTAAACCGCAATCACACCCGACGCAAGAAAAAGTTTTTAAGTCTATTCACCCTCCCCTAGATCGCCTCACAAAACCCGTTCAGGACCTACAAACGGAGTTTATAAAGAAAAGAGCATAAATAAAATATTACAACACAAACATGAATTTTATAAAGAAATAAAGGGAAGGACTGGGCCATTGGAATGGCTGCAACTCCATAATCTGCAAATGCTCCCCCATACATCAAAATTCACAGCTGTCTGGAATCCAATCACCAGTTGTCAGCTCCATACAGCTGATCAATGATAGCAATACTCTCTGGGGACATGTTCTCCCTGATAGGTGTCTTTAACAACTCATCATCAGTGTCATCAGGGCTATCATCAACTAGTTCAGCTTCATCGGGCATAACTGCTCAAAAAGAAGAAGAACATCATCAGCATTGAGTACATCTTCCACAGCATCCTCCACAACCTCATTAACAGCATCTTGTACAGCATCATCAACCTCTCTATCTTCAGCATTATTCTGATCAGCATCAACATCATAAGCATATACAACAGCATCTGGTGCATCATCCTTCTCACCTGCATGGCCAGATGGACCAGCTCCATCATCACCACCATCATTATCACCATCATCAGGTGATCCTCCCCCTGTTGGAGTAGAAAGCAGGTTTCTCCAGAAGGTTTGCTGTTTAAACAGAGCATCTATGTTCTGCTGGATGGAAGTAATTTGATCAGAAATGAAAGAATTTGTAAAATGAACAGAGGGTGTACCATCTCTTCTGGTTAGTGTATAAGGAATGTTGCCAACAGGATGGGCAACATTTTCGGCTTGCGGTTCAGGATCAGATAAAGGAAGATCCACAGTTCTGTTTCTACCTTTCAACACATGAGATATTCCAAAACTTGGAACAAATCCACTAATTCTTTCACCTTTTGGCCTCTCAAATTCTAACTTATCCAAGAACTGACAGATTAAACTTGGATAAGGAAGAATACTTCCTTCTGAGTGTTTACCAGCAAATATCATCATGTTATCAAATATAACCTGTCCCAGGTTAAACCTGTTCAAGTGTACAATCTTGTACAACAAGAAGGCTTGCTCTTTGGTTAACACAGTAGAGTTCTTTGAGGGTAGCCAATTGAAAACAAGCAACTTATGCATCACAGAATACAAGGAGGTCAATTTGGTAGCAGAAAACTGTAAAGTCCATTCAGAATACCTTCCACCAGTGATGACAGACATCACTTCCTTAATATCTAGCTCAACATTATCTTCCTCAGTTTGTCTAGTTTTTAGAAAGATATTGATAAGCCTAGGATTGATTGTTACCACAGTGTATCTGAATCTTATCTTTCCATAGTTTGAAGGCTTCCAATTGCCACAAGTCCTTTTCAAATTTGCATAAAATTCAGCAACTCAACCAACATAATACGGCTTAGCATATTGAAGAGCATGTATCAATGTTCTACTTTCTAGAAAACCAATCAGGTTATTTGCTTCAAAGTCTGGGATTTTAATGATCCTCTCATCTATTATGTTCCTTTTAAGCAAAGATTTAATTATAGCAGACTTTCTATCATACTCTTCCTTATCATCAGGTTCAGAGTCAGATTCCATTACCTCATCAAAGATTTGATCAAGCTCATCATCAGACTCATCTTGTTCAGGTTCATTTTCATCAGGTTCCTCTTCCTCGGGTTCCTCAGCTTCAGGTTCCTCTTCCTCAGGTTCCTCAGCTTCAGGATCAATTTCTGGTTCAGAATCAGATGATTCAGCAACATCTGTAGCAATATTCATAGGAGGATCATTTTTCTTTTTGGTTCTCCTTTCCTTTTTAGCCAACAATTCTTGCATGGTTAAGTCATCATCTGAATCTTTTGGCTCAACAACAGGAACTTTTGGAATTTCCATCTCTTCATCAGAGTCCTCTACAGTGATAGGATCATCAGAACCACCATCAGTTATCTTAGGATGCTTTCCAGTGTAGTCAACCTTTTTGCCTAGGTTTCTCTGTGACATTCTCCTCTTTCCCCATCTACCAACACCTCTTCTGGGAGCCAATTGCTTCTTTCTCAGCCTAATGTTCTTCAATTTCTCCCCCATTCCTTCTGAATCAGAGGAATCAGCATTATGCATTTCAACATCGGCTGTTTGTGTAGGGTTTTCAGGAGGGTTTTCAGTAACAGGAGTTTCTGAGGGTATTTCTAGAGAGGGTTCTTCAGCCAAGGGTCTGGCTGAGAGATCAACATAGTCAGAAACATTTACCAAGTTAGAACCAAAATAAAATACGATCGGGTTCTGCTCAACGGTTTGTTTTACAAGAAGAGCAATAAGTGATTTTGGAGCGGAATCAGGAATGTGAAGTGCGGGAGGTTTAGGAATGGAAGAAGAAGATGATCCACCAACATTTGTGGAATCATAAGCTGGGTTTTGAGCAGCCATTTCTGCGAGAAGGTTCAGAGGGTTTGAATTTTCTGGAGAGGAAGATTTCGAGGGAGAAGGGTTTGCGTGAGTCTGTGAAGATTTAGGAGTGACCGATGGGTTTTGTTTTTCAGTCATTTCACCTCTTTTCTGTCCAATCAAATTAAAGCATAGGCAATTAAAATAATGAAATCAGAAAATAGGAGGGAAAAAGGAAGTATATGACCGAAATAATTGAAATAACATAAGTAATATCAACACAAACCTCGATTCCTATGTGCAACAACAAAGTTTTCAGCTTACAGTAATAAACATCACAGATAGAATCGAACTAAAGTAGAGAAGAAAAGAAGGAGGTTATTACACAAAACCACCACAAAAACTGACCAGGAGTGGGACAAAGTAACCACCCAATAAGGAAAATGTGATCGTGTGAATGTGTAGAAAGCCCCAAAAATATTTTCAAAAACCAAGAAACCATATCCAAAATTAAATAGACACAAATCAGTTCAAATAACTTGTTTAAACCGCAAATTCAACTTATCCAGAACATTAAATAAATCATGTATGATAGATAAAGTTTGAATCACTTAAGGTTTCACAAAATGTCGACACACATATATCTCAACACTCAATTTTGCATGAAATTCATCATCAAAGTGTTGCATATTTTGAATCTTTCTTTAAACACATGTTCACATTGATCCATTTTTTTAAAAGAGTGCATCGTAGTAGCGAGCTCCGTGCCCCATAGTTACTCAATGGATTGTGAACAAACATGGATGTATATTTAATCACCTTTTGAAAAGAGAACATCGTAGTAGCGAGCTCCGTGTCCCATAGTTACTCAGTGATTGCACATCTAAGTTGTGTTT
This sequence comes from Stenogyne calaminthoides, assembly GCA_037126765.1. NCBI lineage: Eukaryota > Viridiplantae > Streptophyta > Magnoliopsida > Lamiales > Lamiaceae > Stenogyne > Stenogyne calaminthoides. The sequence continues at coordinate 26,886,677 of JBBCBC010000012.1, forward strand.
TATTTTTAATGCATTTAAGAGATATATGTCGAGGACTCTGTATCTAAACCATGATTCAAACCATAAGATCAAAACACTATCATTTAAAGCTCAAAAATAAGCAAAACAGCAGACAAACTTATTATCAGAACCACAATGTTGCTTCAAATGTTGAAAACATTTGTCACAACATCTAGTGTTTATTTTCAGATATAGCAAAGACCAAGAGATTTTCTTGTTGGGTTATGGAGCCTGAGTGAAACGGGGATGCAGGGCGCGGGAGGCGCTCGACCAGTGCTCGAGGTCGAGCAGGTGTGCTCGGTCGAGCGCCCCCCCTTTTGCAGCGGTGAGAAGGCGCTCGAGCAAGGTTGCTGATCGAGCAGAACTGCTCGACCAAGGGCTGAGGTCGAGCGGTTCCGAGGCCTGTACTCGGAGGCCCAGTTTCATCTTTTAGGGTTTCGGCCAGGATGGGCCAAACCTAGGTTTCTTGTATAAATACCCCCTGACTCCCCCATTGTATCTCGCACTACTTGCACTATCTTATAAGATATAGTAGATCTCTCCTGGCTTGGTAGTGCCCCCAGATGTAGTCAGTTTGACGAACTGGGTAACCAAATTGTTTTGTCTCTTAATCCATAGTTCCATTATTTTCTTCCATAATTGCTTGCTTTAATTCCCAACATTTCTAAGTGAAGAAAACCTCTCATAATCAAGGGCTTTTGTGAAAATGTCAACAAGTTGTTTTTCAGTAGAAATGTATTCTAACTTCACAACTTCTTTCTCTACAAGATCTCTTATAAAGTGATGTCTTATATTTATATGCTTAGTCAAAGAATGTTGCACAGGATTCTTGAAAATATTGATAGCACTAGTATTATCACAATAAACAGTCAAAATACCACTTTCCAACCCATAATCATCAAACATCTTTTTAAGTCATAGTAGTTGAGTGCAGCAACTTCCAGCAGCAACATATTCAGACTCAGCTGTCGATTGTGAAACACAATTCTGTTTCTTACTATGCCAGGAGATAATGTTGTTTCCCATGTAGAAACATCCTCCACTAGTACTTTTTATGTCATCACAATCACCTGCCCAATCTGCATCACTATAGCCAACTAAAGAGCAATTAGTATCCTTTGAGTACCAAATACCTAAATCACATGTTCCAGCCACATATCTTATAATTCATTTTACAGAATTGAGATGTGATTCCTTAGGATTAGCTTGATATCTAGCACAGAGACAGACATTATACATAATATCAGGCCTACTAGAAGTTAAGTACAAAAGACTTCCAATCATTGATCTATACAAAGTAGGATCAACATCTTTTCCAATCAAGTCTTTACTCAACTTTTGAGTTGAACCCATAGGAGTTTTCATAGTTTTAGCACTTTCCAAACCAAACATTTTCACCAGATTCTTAGCATATTTGTTTTGACAAAAGAAAATACCATCTTTCATTTGTTTGATTTGAAGACCTAAAAAGAAATTTAGTTCTCCAACCATAGACATTTCAAAAGTACAGGTCATTTCTTTAACAAAACTTTCAAGCATATCATTACTAGTTGAACCAAATACAATATCATCAACATATATTTGAGCAACCATGATATCATCCTTAGAATTTTTAATGAACAAGGTTCTATCAGCTTCACCTCTCAAAAATCCAAACTCAAGTAAGAAATCAGTAAGTCTACCATACCAAGCTCTAGGTGCTTATTTTAGACCATACAAAGTTTTTTTTAACTTGTAAACATGATCAAGAAATTCTAGATTTTCAAAACCTTTAGGTTGTTCAACATAAGCTTCATCATCCAGAATACCATTTAAGAAAGCAGCTTTAACATCCATTTGATGCAAGTTAATGTTAATGAAACATGCAATAGCAAGAAGTAATCTAATAGATTCTATTCTAGCAACAGGAGCAAATGTTTCATCAAAATTTATTCCTTCAATCTGAGTATAACCTTGAGCAACCAATCTAGCCTTGTTTCTCACAATGTTACCAGATTCATCAGTTTTATTTTTGAAAATCCACTTTATTCCTATGACATTAATATCATAATTGGGTCTAGGTACAAGTGTCCAAACATCATTTCTTTCAAATTGATTAAGTTCTTCATGCATAGCATTTATCCAATTTTCATCATTGAGAGCTTCTTTAACATTCTTAGGCTCAATTGCAGAATGATAACACTCAAAAGTTACCTAATTGCATATGGATGACATGCAAACTGATCTTACAAGGTTATTGATATGAATACCCATTCTTCTTCTAGTTTGTACACTTGTGGTAGCTTCTCCAATGATCTGATCTGATGGATGACTTTTCATTATCTTTGTTGAGGGAACCAACTGTTTTGAATACTGTGAATCTTATGGCAGATTTTCAGTATTTGAACTCTTGGGTAATGTTGTATCAGATGTTGAAGGAACATTCTGATCAACATCCTTACTATCTTCAGTGTCATCAGTATCTTTGGATACTTCTATCAAATCTGATACATTGTCTTCAGCATTTTTTCCTGCAAGACTTGCAAGTTCATCAAATACCACATTAACATATTCTTGTACAGTATCAGTTCTCAAGTTATAGATTCTATATGCCTTGCTATTCTTAGAGTGTCCTAAGAAAAATCCTTTATCACTTTTTGAATCAAACTTGTGCAACTCATCTCTATCATTCAAAATGTAACAAACACAATCAAAAACATGAAAGTGTTTCAAATTTGGTTTCTTGTTATTAAGAATCTCATAGGGAGTACAATTACAACCAGAACGAATATAGACTCTATTCACAATGTGACAAGCAGTATTTAAAGCTTCAGCCCAGAATTTCTTAGAAAGACTTTTTGAGGTTAGCATAACTCTTGTCATTTCTTGCAAAGTTCTATTCTTTCTTTCAGCAATCCCATTTTGTTGTGGAGTTTTAGGTGAGGAAAACTCTTGTAAAATACCTTTCTTTTCACAGAAATTAGTAAACAAACTGTTTTCAAATTCTCTTCCATGATCAGACCTTATCCTACTGATCTTTAAACATAAAACAGTTTTAAACCTTTTGTAAAGAATTTTAAACTCAGAAAAGGTATCAGATTTTTCTTTCAGAAAAATAACCCAAGTATATCTAGAAAAATCATCTACAAGAACATAAGAATACATTTTACCACCTAAACTTTCAGTTTCCATAGGACCCATTAGATCCATATGAATCAACTCACAACACCTGTTTGTTGTACATGCTGACAACATTTGATGTGTTGTTCTTACTTTCTTACCTTTCTGGCATGGTCCACAGACTTTCCCTTTTTCAAAGTTAAGATCAGGTAAACCAACAAAGAAAGACTCTAGTCTATGCAGTTTCTAATACTTCCGTAATTTGCATGACCAAGTTTTTGATGCCACAAAATAATATCATCCGCTTTTAGCACTTTTACAAGAATGATTTGAACCAATCAAATAACAATTATCGCCAGATTATTACCAGTCATTAAGCATTCATCATTCTTATCAAACACATAAGATGACTTCACAAATTTCACATGTAAATCATCATCACATAACTGACTAATACTAATCAGATTAGCAAGTAAACCTTTTACATGTAACACATTTGTCAACTTTGGAAAACCAGAAACATTCAATGTTCCTTTACCAACAACTTTACCTTTTGAACCACCACCATAGGTAACATGACCACCATTGTATGATGTATAATTAGTCAGATGATTAACTTGACCAGTCATGTGTCTAGAACAACCACTATCAAAATACCAAGATCCAGGAACACATGTATACACAACATTACAAGACATGTTCTCATGAATCAACTTTTTTTTAGTGTTGTTAACCTGTTTTATGGGATGTTCAATTTTATCAGGTAAAAATATTCCAGCTTTTATATCTCTTCTTAACTTAGAATAATATGGATTAATGTGACTCGCTTCCAAAGACAATAAAAAAACAGATATACTCTTTAAACAAACCATCAGATTTCTTTTGTTTACCTTTGAAAGATTTTGGTATAGAAGTTCCAGCTTTTACAAAAGAAATAGGTTCACAGGATATAAGAGTATTATCAAAAGATTTTTCAAAGTCAAGTCCAGCATTACCATGTCTACCAATCATCAATGCATCATACAAACCAGTAGTGCTAGCAGAAAACTTTTTTAAAGCTAAGAGTAGTACTTTTAAGTTCATCTTTCAAAGCAGAAATTTCCACATCTTTTCTAGTTAAGAGAACTTCAAGCTTAACAAGATTTTCTTTCAAATTTGAATTTTCTAAAGATAAAGAACTCAACACCTGTTTTTGAGTTTCTAAATCAGATTTAAACTTTAGATATTTAGAGTTATAATCAGCAGAACTTGATGTTTCAGCATTCAGAATAGTTCCAGCAAAACAGTTAATCTCATAATCATTTTTACTGAATGTTGTTTCAAATGTTGTGATAACATCTGGATCTGCTTCAGACCAATAATCATCGAGATCATCATCAAATGTATCATCATAAACTATTCTAGCAGACATAGCACTTAGTTCACATTTATCAGCATCAGTTTCATCATCAGAATCATCACTCAAGGTAGCATTAAAGTTCATCTTCTTCCTAAGCAAAGTATTAGCACATTCATTAGCATAATGACAATATCCAGAACATGCATCTCATTTAACTTTTTTTATGTACTCAGGATCATATTTGAACTTGTTATCCTTTGTAAATTGTCTAGGTTGATTAAAACTGGAAGACTGACTTGGAACAAGCTTTTTATCAGAGGGAGAAGAGTTTTGATTAAACTTATCCTTTGATTGAAATTGACCATTTGGTCTTCTGAACTTTCCTTTTAGATAAGATTTGAATTGCTTAGTGATAAGAGCAAATTGTTCAAAAACATTTTCATCACATAAATCAGAAATATCATCATCAGAATCAACTTCAGTCACATAAGGATGTTTACCAACATTATCAGATGTTTCACCTCTAAAAGCAAGTACTTTCTTGTATTTATCTTTCTCATGTTTGTCATCATCTAACATATTTGAGTTTATCTCATAAGTTTAGCTTCTTCTATTGCACATATTTTAGCATCAAATCGTTTAGGAACAGTTCTAAGTATCTTATTAACTAACCGAGTGTTGAAAATTGGATCACCAAGTGAGTGTGACTCATTAGCAATCTCACTTATCCTTTCATTGTACGATGAAATGCTTTCATCATCCTTCATCTTCAAGTTTTCAAACTTGGTTCCCAACATTCTGAGTCTAGTTCTTCGAACACTTTCTGATCCTTCACAATGTTCCTGCAATATTTCCCATGCATCCTTAGAACAAACACAGTTAGATATCAGTTTAAACATAGAAACATCAGTAGCAGTAAAAATCGCATTAAGAGCTTTAGAATTGAAATTGGCCGATGTGCATTCATCATTTGACCAATCAATCTCCTTTTTTACTTGATATTCTCCATCTCTATCATCAATTGTTCTTGGTGGATTCCAACCAGATAACACACTATGCCATGCTCTCTCATCAATAGACTTAATGTACATGCGCATTTTAGGTTTCCAGTATGGGTAATTTGATCCATCCAAAATTGGAGATTTTAAAGACGGAGTCAGTGGATAATCCATTGCAAAAACACACTTTAAACACACGACCTTTAACTTAGTGTATCAAGTTTATGGCTCTAGCGCCAACTGACAGTGTGTTTGCGTGTATTTTTCAGAGTGTTGTTTAAAATGTTATGTAACATGTAGAACAACATATGACAGCAGAAGCATAAAAACGCAGTGCAAAGGATTTCAAAATTTTGTATAGTCTGTAATCCAGACTACACGAACCTCATGGTTAAAAATATCACTATAACAAGTAGTGAGATACACACGAATCTCTTACAAGATCCTAAAAGGTGTAGTGAAAAACCACACACCAAAAACAATATATTCAATCAAGTAACTAGTGATCTTATTCAGCCTAAAACTTGATCTAATAACATAAAAACAATACTGATAGGAGAGATTGTATTCCCTCGACCAGTACACATAGAATAACATCGACCCTCACACTCCTAGAATTACAAACACTCGATTTTTCACTCTTGGTTGTGTCTTGGATGTTACTCTCTTAAGTTTGGAGTAGAGCAAATGGGATTTCACTTTAACTCAAACTCGAAATGTCGACCAATGCAGTCTATTTATAGACATTCGGACCAACTGCATTGTCTCATCCACTTGGTGTGAACAGCCTTGAACTTCTCCTCCACTATCTCCATGATCTTGGTGTAACCACCCATGATCTTTCTATTCTCACTCCATCAGTGCAATAGCTTGATAATTTCTGAGATTATCTTCAACATGCAATGTATAGAGAAACACATCTATTAAACCGGAGTTAGTGTTAGGAGAAAGGGCAAATTTATGATGTTGTGCAAAATGTTGTCCAACATCTGGAACAACATCCGTGCAACATCAACAGCCTCAATCACTTCAAGCCGAAAACAAACATAGTCTGAATGCCTCGTAATCAAATGAGTATGTTATAAGGGCATATTTAACTTATATTCCCTTCGTCCCCTCTTATTTGAACATTTGCCCAAAATGTTCATCACACATTTAATAGAATATCTCCTTAAATGATAATAAAATAACTTTATCATTTTAATAAAATATCTTCAAACATCTCAATATTACATCATATGTCATTATTTTTTTCATATTAAAGTCAATTTTATCTCCTTTAATTTACATAAATATTATTACTTTATCATTCAACCCTCATCAAAACCAAATTTATCCCTTTAAATACTAATAAATAACTCCTACATTAAAACTCTTGGAAATAGTAAATGTTGATTTTTGTCACCGTTGTATTTAATTCGATGGATATGGGCATCGAAATCCATAATTTGAAACCACATACTATGATTGATTCAGTTACAAAATATTTCGTTGACCCTAAAACATATAAAAATACTTAGGTCCATCCTGAATTAATTTTAAGACATCTTTTCAAATTAATTAATTTTTTTTCCTGAAAACAGCATGAGAAGAACCTGCAAGCGGGTACCCATAGGCATTGCACATGCTTTTCAGTACAAGTAGAGTTTAATTAAATAATTAAGGAAGGCCCATATTTCACCCCATCTTTTTTTTTTACATTTTTTTCTATCAACTATGATGTAATTGTTGTATTAATAACCAGAGTGAAATCTAATATTAATTTATTGAGAAAGTATTGTATGCGTGCAATTTAAATGTATTTTTAAAATATGCAATTTGTCTGCACTAAAATATGCAAGTGTTCTAAATAATTAAAATACATTTTGCAAAAGAAAAATGAAAGAGTGGATCTCCTGTGAACTCGAGTTCAAGTGATCTAAGTCTCTCTTTTTCGAACTTCATTTTTGTGCATAAATGTCACTGTTTAAAATCACTACAAGAAAATTGAAAATTGCCTACATAATTTTCCAACTTGCCTACGGAATTTTCAGTGATAATTATTTTATTCTTAAATACTAAATAGTAAGGATTGCCTATGACTTGCCTATAAAATTTTCTAATCATACAATTATTTTCATCCTCAAATTATCTACAAATAATTTGTCTATGGAAATGAAATCCATAGGTAAATTTATTTGTAGGTCATTTCTAAACCATATATATAATTGCCTACGGAAATAAAAATTGTGTAGGGAATTTTTTTTTGTAGGTAATTTTTTAACCTATGGAAATTATAAATGTGTAGACAGTTTGTTCGTATGTAATTTGTTTGTCTACTAAAATTCTAAAAATTTATAAGCAAATCGTAGGCAATCATCATTGTTTAAGGGCCGAATTTTTTTTGTTGAAAAACTCTGTAGCCATTTGAAAATTTTCATAAGCAATTTATTTTCTTATAGTGAATATGTTTGATTTTTAGACAGTGCCATTTCGTATGCCCAACTGTTATAGTGCATATGTTCAACAGATAATGATACTTGAAGAAAAATAATTCATATGGACTTCGGCGCGAACTTGGTGCATAGAAGTTTTCTCAAAATCGGAAAAAGGAAAATGTTAATCAATATCGAATTGAAACACAAGATTCAAGCTCAGAAAACGAAACACACAAAAAGAATGAAAACGGAAAATACAAATAAGAACACCAACAACGATTTACATGGTTCGGTTGTAAAACCTACGTCCACGGGATCAGAGCACTCTCCACTATCAACAATAAATCAATCCAGTACAGTTACAAACATCAATTGATCGAGAATCAGATTGAATTGATGAAAACTCTCAAGAACCCTAACTCTCACAATCGAATATGAACTACCCAGAATAATCCCCAATTAAGATGTTAATTGGCAAGCCCGTAACTTCTAGATGCAAACCCCTAACAGAGTGTAACTAATTCGGTGATGGAACCGCCTCGATTTTGCCTCAGAAGTGTGCGCAGAAGGTTTGCAGCAAAACAGAGTAACTAACTTGATTTCAATTAGTTATCAGCTTGGCATGGAACCCGGTTTTGTAACTTGGCGTCCGGTTCTTTGGCTCGGTCCGGTTCTCAAGAAAATAGGATCGGTTCCTGAATCAGCTTACTCAAATGTATTAGTTTGAACATCTAACATCACTTGACTCCACAATTCTCCACCTCGAGTGTTTAGATCTCTCATGTGCTCATCATTTCCAATCTTCACAGCTTCATAAATCAATCTCACACGGCCCAAGCTTCACCAGTTCAGAGCAGTACTTGAACTTGCTCCCAGACAATGCTTTTGTGAGCATATCAGCTGCATTGTCTTCAGTTCCCACTTTTCTTATGTTCATAGCACCTTTCTCCACCATATCTCTTACAAAATGAAACTTAACACTAATGTGCTTCACTCTTTCATGAAAGACTTGATGTTTCACGAGATGGATGGTACTTTGATTATCACATAGGATAGTGACACTCTTCTGATCATTCCCAAATTCATGCAGAATTCCCTTCAACCATGTAGCCTCTTTTACAGCCTCAGTGACTGCCATATACTCAGTTTCATTGTAGATAATGCCACCACTGGTTGTAGTATGGACCTCCAACTCACTGTTGTGCCATAGAGTGTGAATATGTAACCAGTTAGGGACTTTCTTGTGTCAATACTTCCTACAAAATCAGCATCAACAAAGTCTTGTAGAGGTTCTATCTGCTTATCAGTTTTCTCAAACAATAAGCCTGAGTTTGATGTCCCACTAACATATCTGAATACCCACTTCAAAGCTTCCCAATGATTTCTTCCTGGATCAGCCATGAATCTACTCACCATGCTCATTGCATAAGTAAGATCAAGCCTGCTACAAACCATGGCATGCATTAAGCTTCCAACCCTATTTGCATAAGACACACTGCTCATCTGCTTTCTTTCCTTGTCACAAGATGGAGACTGGTCTTTTGACAACTTGAAATGTTGACCAATAGGAGTATTCACTGATTTTGCTTGATGCATGTAGAATCTCTTAAGAACTTTTTGAACATATCCAGCTTGAGTCAAAACAAGTTTCCCTGCAGCTTTATTTCTGATAATTTCCATCACCGGAATCCTATTTGCCTCACCTAAATCTTTCATCTCAAAAGCTTTACTGAGTTTCCTCTTAATGATCTGGATTCCAGTTGTACTCTTACTTGCCAGCAACATATCATCAACATATAGTAGCAGATAAGTGATAACAGATCCATTTCTTCATTCTAAGTAAACACAGTTATCATAGGGGCACCTTGAGAATCCAATAGATATCATAAAGTTGTCAAACTTCATGTACCATTGTCTAGGACTTTACTTCAAGTCATATGGGGACTTCTTTAAGAGACATACCTTACTCTCATTCCCATGAGAGATAAAGCCTTCTGGTTGAGTCATGTAGATGGTTTCTTCAAGCTCTCCATGTAAGAATTTATCTTGACATCTAACTATTGAAGTTCCAAGTCATTTTGAACTACTCTTGCCAATAAGAGCCTTATGGAGCAATGTTTCACAACTTGTGAGAATACTTCATTGTAATCTATCACTTCCCCCTGTGTGAACCCTCTTGCTACTAATCTAGCCTAGAATCTGACTTGTTCTGTGACCCCCACTTCAACTTTCTTCTTGAAAATCCATCTGCAATTGACTAGCTTTTGATTCTTAGGCTTCTCCACAAGTTTCCAAGTACAGTTCTTTTCTAAAGACTGTAATTCTTCTGGCATAGCCAATATCCACTTATTGTTGTCACTACTGGATATAGCTTCTTTGTAGTCTTTTGGTTCCTGATACTCCACATTTTCTGCAGTGACTAAGGCATATGATACTAGATTAGCATAAGCAAATCTAGCTGGAGGTGTTGTGGTTCTTCTCACTCTATCTCTTGCTAATCTGTAATCATTCAGATTCTCAGCTTGATCATCCATATGAGCACCATCATCATCATTTTCACCTTCTGCAAGTGGCTCATCAGTGACTCTTTCTTCTTCATCTCTGTCTGATATCTCCACCTGAAGTGGAGTGTCCTCTTCACCAATGTTTCCATCAACATCTTGAGTCCTTCCCTGATGCTTATATCCCATCTGTTCTTCATGAAAGGTCACATCTCTGCTCACTATGCATTTCTGATTCCCAGGCTGCAAGCACCACAATCTGTATCCTTTAACACACTTAGGATAGCCCACAAAGATGCATTTCAGAGTTCTAGGTTCCAGTTTGTCCTGTCTGATGTATGCAATAGCAGTACATCCAAACACTCTAAGTTTTGAATAATTAGAAATCCTTCCACACCAGACTTCATCGCGTGTCTTCATCCCTATAGCAGTGGATGGAGACTTGTTTATCAGATAGCTTGCTGTATTAACAGCTTCTCCCCAGAAAATTCTTGGAAGTTTTGCATCAGTGAGCATACATCTCACTCTCTCAAGTAAAGTTCTATTCATCCTCTCAGCAACTCCATTTTTTTAGGGTTCAATGGAACTGTTATGTGTCTTGTGATCCCTCTCTCTCTGCAGAAAGATTGAAATTCTTCAGAGAGATACTCCAGGCCATTGTCTGTTCTTAAGTGTTTGAGTTTCTTCCCTAGCTAATTCTCATACTCAGTAAGGCATTCCTTAAACATCCCAAAAGCATCACTCTTCTATTTTAAAATGAACACCCACACCTTTCTTGAAAAATCATCAATAATGGTCATAAAGTATCTGCCTCCACCATGAGTTTCTACTCTAAATGGTATATGGGAATGTTTTGCCCGGATCTATTCGAGGTGCAATTTAAATATAAATTTAAATAAACAATTATTACTAGCATGAATTAATCATGTTAATTCAATTAACAATTACCAACAACGTACATGTGCACAATTAATTTCACGTAAAGTCCTACACATGCGGAATTTAGGAGTTTACGTGAAGCGACCTCTTGAAGAGACAACCGTTGAGACGATGGATCAACCCAAATGCATTCTCAAGTATATCACAAGTCCTTGCTCGTTATCCTGTGGAAGATACTCACGAACCATTTTAAACAAAGGAATAAAGAAAAATTATTGCACTACCTTTGTGGATTTCTAATTTTTCCAAGACTGAAATTGTGTTGGGGATGAAAAAATCATCCCCTATTTATAACATGAGGGGGGGACGAAAATTTGGGCCTTTTTGGGGATATGGAAATTTATTTGTATCTTCCCCAAGATACAATCTTGAATATATCTCATATATTCTATTTTCCATAAATATCTTCCCACAAAATCATCCTTTATTTTCTTGCCCTCTTTTTCGAAAATTTACCCAAGAAAAGACCAAGTAAAAGATTCTTAAATTTATGAGATAATCTTGTATTCCAAGAATATTATCTTCCATAAAATCTTTCCAAGAAAATCTCCTTCTTTCTTTTCTTGTATTTTTCGAAAATTATGGGAAAAATTAGGCAATAATTATTTCTTTTATTTTAATCACTTTTTCATTAATTGGACTTATATTGGGCTACTTGAGGGGCCTTTAGGAGAATTAAGATTGGACCTCCTAATGGGCACTGAATTCCAATATTGAGCCACAAAATTATTCAGCCCATTAATATTAATTTACTCCACTATAAAATTAATATTGCGCTATCTATCTTAACCCATATTACGACAATATGGCTCCCGGTTATTATTTTTCGTGCTTAAGATTATTTAGTCCATTAATTAATTAAGCCACTGAAAATCTTTATATTAATTAATATCTTTTTCCTTGGAGTAAAGACAGCTCAACATTATTATCCATACCGGAACTTAATCCACTTGCAAGATTTGTATGTTAAAACTTCTGAGCCCACCAAGGGAACAAATCAAATAAGACTTTCCTTGCACACATTTCTCTATATTAAATCTTAGCAATTGTCATGTAATTAATAATATTGCCCAAAATACAAAGTATAGAATCGCTCTCTGATTCTAAACTCAACATAGATCAAAGCAATAAATATTAATCACACACTGTCCTATTTAAGTGACAGAGATTAAGAAATAAACAACCACTGAGGTCTAATTCTTCATCCCATAAGTCAGTACGGAAGAATTTATCCTCTCTGTAGGTCTGCTTCAGCGCGTCACAATGCACTAGTGCAATCTCTTGGTCAAGACAAGTCAATCTGAGCTTTTCACATCAACCTCTACCAATGGAATGTTCAATTTCATCTAGGTTGTGAAGATGTACTTATTTACTAGGGACTATTAATGTGATCTTCTGTGATCTGGTATCACCACATTAACTACAATGCAATATGTACTAATATTGAACGGTTTGCAATAAATAAATAATATTCATTCATATTTAAAGCAACAGTGATAAAAGATATATATTCAGTAAATAAGAGTACATTAGTCTATTATACAAAGTAAAAGCATACTTTCACGTATAACCCCAACAATCTCCCACTTATACTCAAAGTCTGCTTTTAAGTATACTACAACACGTCTCATGTCCTACATGAACCTAATAACATTTCTCCCACTTATACTCAAAGCAGATTGGCAACGCACTTGACTCTCATTTCTTTCACATGTCTCTCGAATGTTTTCGGAAGCAGACCCTTTGTGAATGGATCTACTAAGTTATCTTCCGATGCGATCTTTACCACCTCTATATCTTCTCTCTTAATGATTTATCGTATAAGATGGTACTTTCTTTCAATGTGTTTGTTGGCTTTGTGGGCTCTTGGTTCCCTTGAATTTGCAACTGCTCCCGCATTATCACAAAAGATAGTGATAGTGTTGGACAGATTCGGAACTACATCCAAGTCCACGAAGAAGTTCTTAAGTTAAACTGCTTCTTTCGCTGCTTCACAAGCAGCTATATATTCTGCTTCCATGGTAGAATCTGTGATGCATTTTTGCTTAACGCTTCTCCATGTCACGGTTGCACCTCCCAGACAAAACACACTACATGAGGTAGATTTTCTAGAATCTATGTCCGATTGGAAATCTGACTCTGTGTATCCCACGGGAATAATACTGTCTAACTGATAAACTAACATCCTATCTTGAGTTCTTTTCAGATACTTAAGAATGTTTTTAACAGCAGTCCAGTGTTCTTTTCCCGAGTTACTCTGATATCTTGCTACCATTCCTACGGCAAAGCAAATATCTGGCCTCGTGCACGATATTGCATACATGAGGCTTCCAACTGCCGACGCATATGGAATTTTCCTCATGTCATCTATCTCGTTTTGTGTCTTAGGAGACATTTCTTTTGACAGATGGATTTCATGCCTAAAAGGTAAGAAACCTTTCTTGGAATCATGCATGCTGAATCGCTTCAAAATAGTTTCTATGTATGAAGCTTGCGACAAGCCTATCATCCTTTTCTTGCAATCTCGAGTAATCTTGATCCCAAGGATATGACCGGCTTCTCCTAAGTCTTTCATATCAAACTGATTTTACACTCACACCCTCACGTCTGACAACACCTTTACATCATTTTCGATGAGCAGAATGTCGTCTATGTATAGTACTAAGAATACCAAGGCAATTCCGACACACTTTTTGTATACAAAACTCTCAAACTCGTTTTGATCGAAACCGTAAGATTTTATAACCTGATCAAAATATTGGTTCCAAGCTTGGGATGCTTGCTTTAGTCCATAAATGGACTTCTTAAGCTTTCAAACAAGATGATCTTGGCCTTTCGTGATGAAGCCTTCGGGTTGGCGCATTTAGATTTCTTCTTCAAGACTTCCGTTTAGGAAAATTATCTTGACATCCATTTGTCAGATCTCAAAATCTAGATGTACAGCTATCGACAAGAGAATACGGATGGACTTAAGCATAGCTACAGGTGAAAATACAGATAATTGTGTACTTGAAAAGTCTTGTTTGATTTTGTCCCCTTGGTGGGCTCACAAGGTTTATCATATCAAACATGTAACGTGGATTAAATTCTGGTATGATAATAATGGGTGAGTTGTCCTTACTCCAAGGAAATAAAAGATATTAATTAATTAAAGCATTCAGTAGCTTAAATTAATTAATGGACAATGAATCTTAAACATGGGAAATAATAACCAGGAGCCATATTCCTAATATGGGTTAGGATGGATAGTGCAATATTAATTCTATAGTGGAATGAATTAATATTAATGGGTTGGAAAATATTGGGGCTCAATATTGGTTTCCAGGCCCATTGGAAGGTCCAATCTTAATTCTCCTAAAGGCCCCTTAAGTAGCCCAATATAAGTCGATGTTGGAAAATTTATAGTTTTGATGGAAGTTCCAAAACTGTTGTAATAGGACCAGTCGAATCTGTTAGTCGACTGATGATCGGTTAGAAAACCAGCTGAACATGTTAGACAGCTGATGGAATAGACTAGGTCACATATTGAGGGGGAACTCAATATGTATAGGTCAAATCTGAAGATCACAAGACAAGATCAGCAGAGCCAAGGATCTGAATACTTGAAGATCAGAAGGCTCAGGATCAACTATATCAGAAGATAAGAAGACATCAAGAGTATGAAGACCAGAAGACTTGTTCTATCCAAGATATCAGAAGAGTCAATCAGTTGAGCTAAGACAACTTATATACTAGAAGACTCAAGGTAGACTGATCAATATGATACAGATCATATCAAGACAAGTCAAAAAATGATAAGCATACTCACATATCTAAGGCATACGAATGAGATCAGACAAGAAGAATGTCAACACAGCTGGCTTTACAAGTAGGGGTGGGAATAGGCCAGGCTACCCGACAGGGGCCTACGGCCCGACCTACTAAAGCTCGGCTCAGCTTGGCTCGTTTAATAATCAAGTCAGGCTCAAACATTTTTAAAAGCCTATTTACTTAAATAGGTCAGGCTTGAGCTTTTTCGTAGGTCTTTTAAGCCCAACAGGCTGACCTATTTAATTATATAATTGTAAATAATATATTAATAAAATAGATAATATTTAATGCTAATAACTAGTAGTAGTATATTTTGATGATTTGATGAAGCACTTAGTATTGTTATTTGTACACTTAAAATTTTTATAGGTGAGATTTTGAATTTTTTATAATGAATAGTAGTCATAATAAGGTTGTAAAAAAAATATCTTTTATATAGGCTTTTGAAAGGCTTCCAGGTTAGGCCTATTTAATAAAAAGGTCAGGCCTAGTCTTTTTAAAAAGCTTATGATAGATAACAGGTCAGGTTTGGGCCCAAAATTAAATACCAGGCCCAGGCTTTTTTATGTGAGACCTACCTCGGCCCGGCCTATTCCTACCCCTATTTACAAGGCGCCGAATAACTGTACTTGTTAGCCACTGAGAATTCGACATGTATGTACGGATCTGACGATGTAGGATCTGGTGTATCAGGGCAAACGTCTAGAAAGGATAAATTGCACGAAAACGGCATGGCCTTCCTAAGCACATCACATCACATCTGCAAGCTACCTAAAATAGCCGAAGATTCAAATTGCTCTCCAACGAAACTTTGATTTCAAGGTCTATAAATATGGGAACAACCTTCAGAGTAAGGTTATGAAAATTCTACAAGCTTAAACTCATACAAGCCATTTCCGCACAAAGAACACCAAGAACTCAAGAAATACTCTAAGTGTTCATCCCATAATTTCTTAGCAAGAGTTCTTATCCTTTAGCTTTAGGCTACTCAATACTAGGATAGAATTCCAGTTAGAAACAAAACAAATCTTACCCCAAATCGAGAGTTAGGTTAAGTTTGTTAGCAAGATTTCAAGCTAAGGTTTCTAGTCTTGATTTCTGAGATAGTTGAGTGAGAGCTCCATAAATATCCGTTTGTATTGTGTTTGACTAACACATTAAACTATGTCAAGTTGGTAGTTGGTGCCCCTGCTGATAGGGAAGAGTGGACGTAGGACAAGTTAGTTCGAACCACTATAAATCTTGTGTGCTTACCTATTTTACACTACGCACACTACTAATTTGATAAACTATCATGCATATCCTAAGTAGAGATCAGTCTAGCACCAAGCTGCTGATATGATCAGTTGGACACTTTGTCAACTGATCTGATCAGAAAACCTTAGGACTGTTTTTCTGTAAAAACAGGTTTTTCACACGGGTTGATTTAAAGCTTCCACACAATCAGTTAAACTGATAAACACCAAACTGATCAGCTCACAAGCGGTTAGTAGATTGGATATCAGTCTGTACTGATCACTAAGCACTCTATATCAGTAAACTTGCAAACCACACTGATCACACGAAAGAGGTTGAGAAGTTTATTCACCCCTCCCCTCAAGACTTCTGTCTCACTGAAAGTCGTTCGGGACCTACAATTGGTATTAGAGTTAACAGAAGAGACGATCGAAGAGATGACAAAAGAGGGTTGGATATCAGTCTGTACTGATCATTAACACAAGGTGGTTAAAATAAAAAGAATTAATTGTTGCAAGAATATATATATTGGAAAAATATAATTTTGGAAATTATATTTATATATATATTGTTGTAGCATGGATAAACCCGACCTCCCACCTGGGCACGAAGGATCATAAACAATCCAACAAAGACTGCATGAAGCAACCTCGGCAAGGGGACCAAGGGATCAACCCACGTAATTCCCACAAGGCCAAACCTTCAAGTCGCAAAGATCGGCAACTCGGGTAGTCGGCAGTTCGGGAAGTCGCGATGCGATTTCCGCTTTATATCCTCAAGTCAGCCATAACTATACAGTTCACGTGGTCAATGACAGCCCCCGACACGCCACTAATCCGCCTCTCCACCTCCGCTCCATGATTGGCGCACGCTGAAGATGGACGATTTCTAGCCTGTCAAGGCGAGATTAATGGTTCCCGATATTGTAGCCCTTTCATAGGCATTATTCCTTATGTAAATTCCCACCCAAAGGGTGGTTTGGGTGGGAGTCATAGTATAAATAGGCCACCACGGCCACCTCTGTAAAAGGTCGAACAACTTAGACTTCTAGGCATATACATACATCCTCTCCCTGGCTTGGACGCCCCCGGACGTAGTCTGATTCCAAAGACGAACCGGGTCACCAACTTCTTTGTCTCTTTCCCTGATTCGATTGTCTTTAGCATACGCATTTCATAATAATTATTGTTTAACTGAGTAGATAAAAACCAGTTACAACAATTGGCGCCGTCTGTGGGAACACATTTCTTGAGAAATTTCAACAATTCTCAAGGAGACCTCACCTTCCAAACTCTAAGAAAAACAAAATGGCAACCAACCAGGGGAAAGCTGTAATCGAGAATGAAACCAACGTTTGTGATGGCGTCAAGGTTTCACTGAGTTCTCAACCCACTCATCGGGCAGCCCCGACTGGTTCCCCCGGCTGGTGGAATCTTGTCCAAACACCGGAGGATGCCAAAGCAGTGATGGCCGTCCTCAACAAGAAATGTCTCAATTTCGGCATTGAGGAGAAACAGCCCCCAGCCAAGAAAACAGCCCATGACGCCGGAACCTCCAAAGGTAAACGCGTTATGATGGAAAAGGGACGGTCCACGGGCAAACTGGCATACGACGCGGCTAAACATGCCATCGTTCGGAACCGCCGGGCCCTGGACAGACCAGCGGGTTCGAATAGTGTATTCACCCGCCTCGGAAGCCAAGCGGTCCGGAAGGCCCTCATGAGGGGCGAGGACGAGGCTCACTCTCAACCACGCCATGATGAACAGGTGGAAAGAGATCTTGCCATGGCCCTGGACATGCACCACGGAGGATCGCCAAGACATTCGGCATACCACCATGGTCACGGGCAGGGGGCCAGTAACCCGCGTGACGCTCAGGTCGCGGCATTGGCTAGGACCGTCCAACAGCTGTTGAAAAGGTGGGTAACCAAGATGGACCGTCTGGGTCTAACACTGACCTTGTCATCCCCGATTCACCCTTGGGAACTATGATCACTCTGGCACCTGCCCAGAGGAAAATCAGAATAGCGGCTCTAGATCGCTACAACGGGAGTACAGACCCCAGAGTCCATATGGCGAAGTACAATGCGTATATGGCCTCATTGGGGGCAACGGATGTGACGAAGTGTAGACTTTTCTCCCTGACGCTGAGCGACCAGGCCCACATGTGGTACACTTTGCTGCCATCTCTCTCCAACAATACTTTTGATCCAAGAATGGGTCCCGAGCCCGAAGATTTTATACTCGAGGCCGAGATAGATGATCCACGACTCAGGGGACCCAGAGCGGTACCCGGGGAGGAACTCGAAAGGGTCAAGGTGGACTCAGCCCAGCCAGACCTGGAGATCATCATTGGATCCAAGATCCCCGACGACCTGAAAATTGAAGTCGTCGATTTCCTCAAGAATAACCTAGACGTTTTTGCTTAGTCACACAAGGATATGGTCGGGATCGATCCTGAGATCGCATGTCACCAGTTACACATTGACCCAGTCCGAAAACCAGTGGCTCAGAAAAGAAGGAAGTTTGGTCCAGAAAAATATGCGGCCCTCGCTGAAGAGGTGAAGAAGTTGCTTGACAACGACCTGATCATGCAGGCCGACCAACCACAGTGGGTCGCAAATGCGGTCCTTGTAAAGAAATCAAATGGGACTTGGCGACTTTGCATCGATTTCACAGATCTTAACGAGCCATGCCCCAAGGATTTCTTCTCGATGCCGCATATCGACCACTTAATCGATAATACGGCGGGCCATGAGATGATGTCTTTCATGGACGCATTTGTCGGGTACCATCAGATAGCTATGCATGAGCCCGACAGGCAGCACACTTCATTTTTAACAGAGAAGGACATGTACTGTTGGAAGAGGATGCCTTTTGGTTTGAAGAACGCCGGGGCAACGTATCAAAGGATGGTCAATCATATGTTTGTTGAGCAAATAGGCAAGTCGGTGGAGGTGTACGTTGACAACATTGTCGTGAAGAGTCTAAAAAAGGAAGATCATTTGGCTCATCTGGCGCAAGCTTTCGAGATACTCCGGAAGTTCAATATGAAACTCAACCCGAAAAAGTGCAACTTCGGAGTGGAATCGGGGAAGTTCCTAGGGCACCTGGTCAGCAAGCGGGGATTGAAGCAAACCCAGCCAAGGTGCAGGCTATCTTGGATATGGGGGCCCCCAAAACCAAAAAGGACATTCAAAAACTGATGGGGTGCCTGGCCGCTCTGAACAGATTCATCTCCCTAATGGGGGATAAATGCAAGCCCATGTTCGACACCATCAGAAAGAAGGCGAGGTTCGAATGGACATCTGAGAGTCAGGATGCTCTTGACAGGATCAAAACATATCTGACCGACTTCAGCATTTTAGCCAAACCGGTCCCTGGCGAGAAACTATTTCTATACTTGGCGACCTCGAAAACCACCCTGAGCTCAGTGCTTGTACGGGCAGAGGGTTAAACCCATCTGCCCATTTACTTTTGTCGGTCGACGCTTAAATGAAACCGAAAGCGGTGATACCCTCCTCTAGAGAAATTAGTCTATGCTCTAGTTATGAGTGTGAGGAACCGGAGACCTTCTTTTCTTCGATCACCAAGTGGAGGTCCTCACTTCCTTACCCCCCATGGCGTGCTCCATCGACCCGGATACATCGGGCGATGCCTAAAAGTGGGCCATCAAGGTTGGACGGTATGGGGTAACATCTGGCCGCGCCCGCAATAAAAAGCCCATGCCTTGGCCGACTTCATCGTTGAATTAACCCCTCCATGCAGGGCGGCGGTTCGACCGCCCACCATGGGAGTTATGCGTGAAACGGCTTCTAACATCGCCAACAAATTAGGGTAGGAATTGTGTTAATCGATCCAGATGGGATTTCTTTTTGAGAATGCCATCACTTTCGATTCCTCGCCACCAACAACGAGGCGAATATGAAGCGTTGATCAACGGTCTAGAAATGTCCACCGCGAATGGGCATCAAAGCGACTTCAAGTACACCGACTCGATTTCGTAGCACGCGGATATCGAGGGGAATATGAGGCGAGACAGTGATGTAGGCCTACCAAGAGGTCGTCAAAGCACTTTGCTGAAATTTGAACAAATCTACATCAAGCTAGTACCAAGGGATCGCGAACTCTCGAAGTCGATGCATTGGCGACTAGCGACCGGAGGACCAGCAGAGATGAGGGATATCACCATCACAAAACTCTCCCCCCTCCATTGCTAACACAACAAATCGCCCTACAGACACCCCGGAGTTTAATTTGGATGACCCCCATAATCGATTACTTGATGACCGGGGCATTACCAACCGATGCATCGTGCAAAGCAATTGCAACTAAGGGCGACAAGGTACACATTGGTTGGTAACGAACTATATAGCGAGGCTTCAAGATACCATCGCTCCGATGTGTTACCCGAGCAAGCAAGGGCGTGCTATCCCGCAAGATATTCATGATGGGGTATCACGGAAACCTTATTTGGGCATCGTCATTCATAAGATGACGAGACAGGGTATTATCGCCAACTTTAAAGGCCGATGCCATGGTTTTCGCACCGGAAATGCCACAAATGTCAAATACACGCACCATCAATCAAGGTCGCACCGAGGAACTCACCAAAGATCCTCGGTCCTTGGCCTTTATGCGGTGGGGATAGATATCATCGGGCCATTACCAATGACCGGGTTGATCCAAGCACGCCCTAGTCGCAAGATATTACTTCACAAATGGGCCGAGGTTGAGTCTTTGGCGACCATAGATCGGGATCACGTCATCAAATTCATATGGCGAAACATCATCTGCAGATTCGACCACCGTAAGCAATTATATCCGATAATGGGAAGCGGTTCGATGGTCATAAGATCGATAGTTTCTTCAAAAATGGAAAATCACCAAGCTTTTCTCTACCCTTTATCACCCTCGATCAAGCGGTCAAGTCGAAGCCGTGAACAAGATCATCAAGCACACTCAAAAACCATGATTGAGGGAGGAAAAGGAAGTGGGCGATGAATTACGGATGTCTTTGTGGTCATCTGAGCGACTGCGAAATTCAAGCCAGGAGAGACCCCTTATTCGATGGCATTTGGCTCAAGGTCATACCGCAGAGGTTTAATTCAAAACTCTCGAGAACCTCACGGATCGCGCCCGATCAGAACGATGAGGCCTTGGCGAAAACCTAGACTTGCTCGAAGAGAAGCGATTAGAGCGGTATCCGAAATGTGAGATACAAACAACAAATCCAAAAAAATACTACAACTCTAAAGTGCGACTTCAAAAATTCAAAGAAGGCGACACGGTCTGAAGAAGACTCACCGGAGTAACCAAAGGAACTTCGGACCAAAGGGGAAGGACCATACAAGGTCGCTCGAGTATTATCCAATGGGGCATACGAGCTCGAGAACCCAGATGGCACTCAGTCTTAGTACCGTGGAACGCATCTCATCTGAAGAGATACTATCAGTAGGGTCGAGGCCATTGTACTTGTAAACTTTCAGACGAGTCAATAATAATAAGTTAAATTTTCTTTTTCATAATTCCTGTGTTTAAACCCAGGGAGGTCTCATAGATGAAACATCGACCTCTCCCGGGAATGACTTTCGACATATTTGCGGTGAGATCGCCACCCCTAGCGGTGTGATCCTCCCCTAACTTTATAAGACGACTAAGCGAGGTTCAATCTAAAATCGCAATGCCAATAAGACGAATGAACATACGCATAGATTATAGTCGCATAAGGAAATCAAGTTGGCACAATAAAGGAAAGAAAAAGGCATATTTCATTAATGACAACAAGCCCGAAGGTCAGTACATTATAAGAGCCCGAAGGCTAGATTACATCAAGCGGAAACCAAGATACATCATGATAAGCGATTTACGGATGTTTTACTACAACCCAATATCCACGATTTGGCGAGGCGACTTAGAACTTTAAGGCATGCTGATCAAAAGTATTGTTGGAGATGGGGTTCAATAACTTCTCAATCTCCTTTTTCTTATCGGGATTCTTGATGTCATCATTCTTAAGAACGATCAAGAATCCCATCAAGAAGACCAATCGACTATGTTCAAAGGGCCGCCCACCTAATTGTTCTTTGAATAACGTTGGTGAGGTGTGGGCGGACCGCCTCCCATATCTTGGTCGGTAAACACCCCCCAGAGGCCGATTGTGGCTTGCTCTTGGGAGGAGGAGCCACGGACATCTCGGCGACCTCATTTCGCGGCCTGACCCATAAAATGCGAGTCTCGAGGACCACCTCGGAATCTCCGCGTATCTCATCTGGATCGGTAGTGGGGTGCGATCCAGGCTTCGATTAGGGAAGAAGGACAAATCAATGCCCGGATCTTCCGGATCTTTAATCTCAGCCATGATGTGGGAGGCGAAATCGCGATGCGTGGCGATCATTTCGGTCACAATGTCGAGAGGTGGCGATAAGCGCCATTGCGCTTAGCAACCTCCACGACATAAGCGAAGTTAAGCGTACGCTCTTGACACCAACAAAAGTGTTCGTCTTTGGCGACTGACTTCTCCCAAACCTCTACATCCTTGTGGATCGACTCGCCTTCATTAGGGTCATAGCCTCCTTCTCCTCGGCGATCTCTCGGCTTCCGCCGGGTGCCCTCAAGCTCCAAGGCCCTCTTGGCGTAAACCTTAGCAACCTCGATTTCTTACGCACTTCATGGCATTATCGGTGATTTAAGCTTGCTCGGAGGTCATCGCTGGGCCTTCTCTAGTTTGGAGAGCTCGAGCTCGGTTTGGCGCGAGCCTTTTCCATGTAGAGGTGGCCTTCAAGGAGTGGACCTTGGTAGAATACATGTTGCCCGTGACATGTTGGCGGCGGGAGAGTGATCATCCTTTCGTCCATCTTTCGGCACGTTCCTCATCGTCTGGTCCAAATGGTAGGGCTAGTCTCGGGCGTGCCCTACAATGGGAATGGGGATCTCGGGAAGCTCAGCACCTCCGGTGAGAACTTCTTTGGCCCGTCGGCTCTGGCGCAACAGGAGGAACAAATATATTAAGTTTGGTCCGGTTTTGAGGTAAATTCATTAAGAGTTGCAAAGCGGCCTACCTCGGTATCCTCTCCTCATCCCAACCAATCCAGAATCGTCCCGGATGGCGACCTCCCTCCGGGTAGAAGTCGGCAAAGGTGTCGGTGGAGCCACCCTTCCGGCCACCCAGGCTTGGCGTGGATCGGTGCGTGCGGAGTTCGGCTCGCGCCCTCTTGGGAGGTCGCCACCACCACTTGCATGGTGGGTTCGGTAGCTTTCTTCTTGCCTTTGTCGTGAGGGGAGGAGTCCGAATCGAATGTCCCCTCAGGCGGAAGCTCGGGAAGACGCCTCATGGAGCCGAGCATCGACGAGGTCGCAAAGGCCATCTTCGAGGCAAGAGGGTCGATTTGCGTAGATCGGGATCTCTCGGATCTAACATAAAATAGAACCTTTAGCGCCAAAATCGCGAAATACACTTGAAAAGATGCGCCGAGACTTACGGGGAATCCTCAAGTGGCGAGGTAAGTATACTGATCCGCCATGGCGGCCGAGCTCGGAGTTCAACAAATTAACGTCTCGCTAGGGGGTGTGTCTCGAACCTCCTTGAACGCCTCGAGAAAGTCCCAATATAGCTCAGAAGGTCGGGGCGCAAACACTGCAAGACGAGAAAAGAATTAGATCAGTACAATCGAGCATAAAAATATTAAATACGAAAGTACCATTTTCAACACGGATCGCATAATCCGTAGGAACTCTAATGGATAAGATGCTGGAAGGGGCCACCGACTCCCATGCTCCTCCTACAAACCACCATTTTTGGTGCCACCCGTCAACCTTATTCGGAATCCCACTCACGAGCTCATTGCCTCTACGAAGCCGCACAGCGTGATAGCCTCCGGTCTGAGCAACGGGCGACATCACGTGAGATATCTCTCGAGGATTAGGGCAGTTTTTCGGCCGGCACCGCCCCTAAAATGACCATGGTGGAGATGATGTAACTCCACCCATTGGGGGTGATCTGCGTGAGGCTCACATTCCAGGCCGCCAGCAGATGGGAAATGGCCGGGTGCAATGGAAATTGAATACCGACCAACATGGAAGACTCATTCACAAAGAATCAATCCGGAGGAGGCCGACGGCGCTTTCGATGGGGGTCGCCCATAAAATGCACATCCCGGGGCACCTTGTACATATGACGAAGTCCCCACACATACTGATCGGAGAGCACATATCGGTATCTTTTATCGGACGCCGAGATTTTAGAGTCGACCGACTTGCGGTATCTCCGGTACGTCGCCAGACGAGACTCGATTCCAATACAAATCATAATTGAAGACTCGTTCATAAGCCCCATAATCCGGAATCGAGGCAGAAGGACCCGCCGTTAACGACCGTTCCCGTGGGATGGGATGAAGGAGATTAACATCCAACGGGGGAAGATGGGTAATTTCGGCCAATTCTTCCAGAAATTGGTCATCCACCGGTTCATCATTGGCATCGTCTTCCCGGCGGTCGCCCATAACCTTAGCTAATGTACTTTCACCCACATGCCCGATGGCGGAGCCGGAAAATCGGCAGAGACGCAGGGAAATAGGGATGTCATCCTCAGAAGAGGAGGAAGCCACCATGGGCTGAGAGGCAAAAAGGGATTTGGAAACGCTATAATCCATAAATTCAAAGAAGGGTACCAAAGTGCTTACCTGTGATTAATTCCGCTTCAGGGACACGAGAATATGTTTCCGGTGGAAGGGAGAAAGAACCAGGAAGAGTATCTTGAGGAAATTCTTTCGCAAGACAGTCGCAGGAAATAAGGTTTTCAAAACCTAATTCCTCGCCTATTTATCGAAGAAGAGGAGGGGCCAAAATGAAATTAGCCAAAATTTGGCCCCCTAGCAACAAAAAGAAGTGAGGGGCTCGCGTGAAATCCACCACGGCATCTCATTGGACGAAATGGCGGCACTTTACGTCATCATCCTGGCACGATATCATTTCGAATCCCTGAGATCGAGGGAAGTCTTATGAGACGATTCGTATTATCGAGGTGACTTTTCACCTGCCCGAGGATAGTAAGCCGCTCATAGGAGACTTTCCAGGTCAGATGGTCGCGAGTCGATTTAGTCCATGTGTCAAGTCAAGGTCCCTTCTCGGAACAAGAGACCTCAACTTGAGGGGCAATTGTTGTAGCATGGATAAACCCGACCTCCCACCTGGGCACGAAGGATCATAAACAATCCAACAAAGACTGCATGAAGCAACCTCGGCAAGGGGACCAAGGATCAAATTTACGTAATTCCCACAAGACCAAACCTTCAAGTCGCAAAGGTTGACCTTTCGGGTGTCGGCCTTTCGGGTAGTCGGCGATTCGGGAAATCGCGATCGATTTCCTTTATATCCTCAAGTCGAGCAACTCCCGCACTATTTATAATTATCTGATTCATGTCAATGATAGCGACCCACGACACACCACTAATCCGCCCTCCACATCCACTCCACGATTGGCGACGGCCCAAGATGGGCGATTTACGTCCGTCTGGGCGAGATTAATGGTTCGATATTGAAGCCCTTTCATAGCATTATTCTTATGTAAATTCCCACCAAAGGGTGGAGTCATAATATAAATAGGCTACCACGGCCACCTCTGTAAAAGGTCGAACAACTTAGACTTCTAGGCATATACATACATCCTCTCCCTGGCTTGGACGCCCCCGGAGGTAGTCTGATTCCAAAGACGAACCGGGTCACCAACTTCTTTATCTCTTTCCCTGATTCGATTGCCTTTAGCATACGCATTTCATAATAATTATTGTTTAACTGAGTAGATAAAAACCAGTTACAACATATATGTGGTGATTTTTGAAAATTTTTTAAGAATCAAGAAAAGGTTTCTTGAAAAGATATTATGGAAAGGAAGATAAGTTTTCTTGGAGAACAAGATCTTCCCATAATTTCAAGAATCTTTGACTTGGCATTCTTGGAGCTAAATTTTTTGAAAAATATAACAAGATAAGGATGAGAGAAACTTTTGTGGAAAAAGATAAATATGGAAGATATATGGATAAGATATAATTATCTCTTGGAGAATAAAATCTTTCTATATCCCATAGTTTTCAAGGCAAAAATTTCGTCCCCCCTATTGTTATAAATAAGGGGCTGATTTCTTCAGCCCCAGATGATTTTCAGATAACACGGAAATTAATTTTTCAAAAAAATATCAGCGTTGACAAAAATATCAAATATTTTTTAAACGTCGATAATTTTGTTTTTTCGAAAATTTCAATTTTGTGAAACAAGAAATTAATTTTTTTCTTGAGTGTTAGAGAGTTTGAAGGATCTCCCACCGGATCATCAAGCTTGGACTTTGGGAATGCTTGAGAAGATTTTTTGGTTGAATCATATCACTTTGTGCCTCTTCTCAAAGGTGTCTCTCCGATCAAAGGTAAACACGTAATCCCTTAGTTCCGCATGTTTAGGAATTTATTATTTTACCGTTTATTAAATTACGTGAATTGCATGATTTAATTGTTTAAAATATAAAATTAGATTTATGTTAATTCGTATTTGATTTACGTCCCAAATAGATCCTGACATGTTCAAATAATTCACAAACACACTCTTCATTACCCATCATCCGCCACCACTCGGCATTTCCCACCACCGCCGCCATCATCCCCCACCACTCAGCATTTCCCACCACCAAGCCCGCCATCATCCGCTACTACTCGGCATTTCCCACCACCATCCCCACCAAGCTGTTACTAACAGCGAAACGTACCATCTCGTCGAAGAAGTCAGAAGACGACCTTCTTCAAGGGGACGATCTGGAGCCGAACATGGAAGTGGACGAGCAAAATCGTAGAGCCCCACGTCCCATCTCGTCGGAGCCACCACCGAAATAGTACTTGATCGACGCAATACTCGACACTCGGATCAAACGTGAAGTTGTGTGTTATTGCAATGAGTATCACCGGAACCTGTATCAACTCCGGGTGGAGCAACCGGAGGATGGCTTGGATGATATTAAAGCGTACAGAGTCGGATCGAGTTCCTAAAAAATAAGGGAATAGTTGTTGAGGTTGATTTAAATAAAATTATGGAGCTGATTGACCATGATTTTTAGGGATTGGGGGAGAAGAGGGCTTTGGATAATAGTATTAAAAAATGGAGTGTTGGATTTTGCTAGTATTTTTATTTCTGTTTGAATTGTAGTCGGTTTTGCTATTATATTAATCAGTGTCAGTATCAGTATTGTCATAAGCCACCTTAAATTCGCACCGGCCGTAATTCTACAGCCTCCAACTCGACGGCAAGTGGCGGGTTTTGCAGGTGGGCTTGTGGTGCAGCGGCGGCGACGGTTTTCGTGGTGCAGTGGTGGTGGGGGTTTCGGCTGCGGTGTTCGGTGGTTGTGCGGAGGTGATGACGGTGGGGGTGCGTGGAGGAGGCGGCGGATGGTGGTGGTTTTGGTGGGGGGGGGGGGGGGTCGGCGGATGGTGGTGGGGGTGAGCAGAGGCGGCTGATCTTTTTGCGTGGAGGCGGTAGCATTTTTTGCAGCGGTGGGTTTGCAGATCCGTTGGGTTTTGTGCGGTTGTGTTCTTCGGCGGTGGTTTTGTGGTGGATCTGTTGGAGACGGGGGCGGGGAGTGGTTGTTGGCGGCAGATCTGTCCAAATCCACCACCGGAGTAACTGTAGAAAGCGGCGGCAGTGTTGGGGAAGGTGACGACCTGATTTTAAATTGTCCAATTTTT
This sequence comes from Stenogyne calaminthoides, assembly GCA_037126765.1. NCBI lineage: Eukaryota > Viridiplantae > Streptophyta > Magnoliopsida > Lamiales > Lamiaceae > Stenogyne > Stenogyne calaminthoides. The sequence continues at coordinate 26,914,738 of JBBCBC010000012.1, forward strand.
CATTTTTATTTTTTTTGCACAGATGGGAATTCCTTTTGGATATAATGTATATTTGTGCAAAATTTTATTGCACAGATTATAATTATATTTGGGGAGAGGAAGAGGAAAGGCAGGGAAAGAAAGGGTTTTGGGAATGTACAAGGCTGTTGAAGATTTCCTCATTCAGACCAGATGTTATGTTTGATGTTTTTCATGTTTCAGTTGTTTGCTTTTATCTTGATGCTGATTTGGTTGTTTTTCTGCCAATAATGGGGATTTGTATGTTGAATAAATTGTGTAAGAGGAAGTTATTGCACAGATTATTAGTATTTTTGGGTGTAATTTTTTTTTTTAGTATTGATATTTTGCACAGTGAGTGTAAACTATTTTTAGTATTGATATTTTATCTATAAATGAAGGTGAATTGCAATATTGTTATCTTCTTCCCAATTTTCTATAATTTGATGACTATTTTTTCACACCATAGTTGCAATATTTCTTCTCTTCTTCCCTATTTTGAAATTAATAAAATATTTAGTGATTGTGCAAATATATTTTGCACTGAGGTTGAATTTATTTTATGCTAGTGCAAAAAATAAATAAGGAAGACGAATGAAAAATGTATGTAATATTTTTTTACAATTTTTAGATTTGCAAAATGTAAAAAAATGTATTTTTTAAAATGGAATAAAATTTGAATTTTGCTAATGAAATTTGTAATTTAGTAAAATGTATTTTTAAAAAAATTAAAATTTAAAATTGTGCAAAAAATTATTATTTGCTAATGAAAAATAAAAATGGAGTAAAAAAATTTGAATTTTGCTAATGAAATTTAAATTTTAGTAAAATATATTTTTAAAATAATGTAAAATTTGAAATTGTGTAAAAAAATATTTGTCTGTTCAAAAAAATATATGAACAGTAAAACGATCTAGTCGATGAACAGTACCCAACAAACTTCTTGTTTTTAGCATTAAGGGTATATTAGTCTTTATAGGTATGAAATTGTATTGGATTATAAGATGGGGTTTGGGTTGTATCAAATTGTAATAAACACTTCCACTTTGTATCTAAATGAAAGTCCCCCAAAGATTATTAGGTTCAGAAAATAAACCATTATTTTTGCCCCCAGAAATCAAGTTATATGCATGAACCACAGATGGACGGTGTGTCTGTCAGCCCTAGAAATGAGCAATTTTTAACTCAACCTCAGCCCTTTGTTTCTGAAACTTCAATCAAATAATCTAACCACATTACTCACTTCTTTTCCTTTCTCTGATATAATAAATTGCCTACGCAGCTTTGTTACTTTTTGCATGCATATCATTCTGACCCAATCGGATCTTCTGTGGGCCCACCTCTCTCAATAATACATTTATCATTTACTTCTCTTATGTCCATCATTGCTTTGCAACATTAGATAAGTGTTGGAGTATTTTTTCAACACATTCATTCGCAAGTTTTCACAGCCTGTATAAACATATTAACATGATCAAACCTAACTCATCAACATAAATTTGCAGCAAAAAATGTTCCCTGATATAATAATCATTAATGTGAAGATCAGTTATTGGTGTTTATACAATCATTCATTTCCCCACCTACATAACAAAAGAAAAGGCTATGCACCAAGAAGAAAACAAAATTAGCATTTACCTTTGAGATTCAAAGTGAGAAACCGTATTGATACACACATATTGATACAGCATCTCCAGAGGTCTAAGGCTTCTTTAAGCTCCCTGGAAACTATAGAAATGCTCCCCTTTCATGTACCTGATTATTATACGAGTGGGAATCAATTATCAACATGAAAAACTCAAAGCAGTAGCAAGCACCGTTCTTTCATGGATTAGAAATCTCGAGTATCTTTTATGTAACTTTTCAAAACTCAGTTGAATACACTATATTAATTCCCAGCGACACTAGGGTACTTAGTAAGTAAATGGTTGGGATGATAGTTCTATGGATTCAAACTAAAATCAGTACTCATTTGCTAACAGAATAGTGATCACTTATTTTACCAATGAAATTAACTTTATATAGGACAATTAACTAATAAGGGAAAGGAAGACTTAACCCTTTCTTCGTTTCGGGGGTCTGATATGATGACCACTAGTATGTGTTGTTGGAAGAGTCCTCTTCGTGGATGACTTCATCGATGATTCTGACTTCTTTGAAGATATAAGAGCTGAAGATAGGAGAGCATCAACAGCTTCACGCTGCTGTTTCCTTTTCGTAATTGTATCATCACGAACTTCAACTTGATTAGACATTTTTGGTTCACCCTTCTCCTTGAATCTTTTCTCAGAAGATGAGCCAATTTTAACCTCCAGTGGCTTCTGACTTCTACTCTTCACATTTCCAGAATTATTTGAGTGTTTATTTACATTGTCATTATTGCTTCCCTTTCCAACATCAGCTTTTACCACCTTATTCAGCCTGTCATTATCCCTCCATGCCGAGCTTTTATTAGATTTTCCTGTATTTTCTTCAAATCTTGACATTTCCTTCACCGCTGAATTATTTGTTCCATCTCTGGTTTTTCTTCTGTCATCTGCATTGGTGTCTTTTGCTGAACGAGAAGCTTCTTCCCCAGTACAGATGCTATCCAATACAGCATTATTACATTTTCTCTTCAGAACTGAACTTAACAGTTTTCTGTGTATTCACACATTCACCCGCACCTTTGGCACGCTCAACTTCCTCCAAGTGAATATTCGAGGAATTTACTGCACTTGATCCCATGCTGAACTTGTATAAAGAAGAGTACGGCTTTCTTCCTGGTACAATCACATTTCTTTGTTTTGCATCTTCTATAAGAGCTGCCCAGCTTTGGTTTGTTTTTAATGTTCTTGTATTGCCAAAAATCCAAAGGGAGAATTTGGCCCTAGTCAAAGCAACATTCATTCGACGTACATCAGCAACAAATCCAATGTTGCTAGAGCTAACCCTGGGTGTTTCAGCGCAAGATCCTGATGCTCTAACGGTAGATAGTAGCAGGATATCAACTTCTCGGCCTTGAAAACCATCAACTGTATTAAACTCCATTTCAGACGTGATAACAGGTCCGAATGCACTGGAGAATCAAGAACGCAACAGTGACAACTGACGCTTGTAAGGAGTAATGACGCCGATTCTTCCACCCAAAAATTCTGAGGGATATCTGTCACAAGTAATGCCATCTTAACCACAAGGAAGTAAATATCCCAAACTAACGATAAATATTGGTACGCAATATCTGTAACGGTAATTTTTTTGTGCAAGAGTTGAACTTAGTATCGGTAAAGTATAGAGAAAATGTAGATAAAATTGGGAAAAGTATTGATAAATAACATATGAGATAACATTATATATTATATTTTATGTATATTTATCACAAATGTAAAATTTGTTCAAATACTTTTGTTAAACTTATGTATTAAACGTTTGTTATCAAATTTTCATAAATTTTGAAATTCACCGATACTGATATGTCCATCGATATTTCAACAAATTTAAGGTCTCGATATTTTCAACCTTTCTTAATCATACCAGTTATTGACAAAATGATCAAAGAGATGACAGTTTAGTTACCTCTTTTTAAAAAATTGTAACATTTCAACTGCAGCATCAGCCTCATACTCGTTGGACAGGGACGATGACGCTGAGTTCTTACCACGAAGCTCCTGCCCATCAATAATGTCAAAAAATATGTATGGTCCAAGGCACCAAGTCTCATGGAATGATGCAGCTCTGCTAGACATCTGACCTCCATTCAGCAACTTGCCCTCATAGAAATGTGAAGAAGGAAAATGACATATCTCTGGATGCATCCTATACTGGAAATTTCATAAATACATATTGTTAATCTAATGCTGAGACATGGCAAGTACTTCTAGCAGTAAAAGAACCAGAGAGAAATCAGAAAGAGAAGATTTAACCGAATGAAAGATTTTTAAACTTGATATATGATCAGATTTATTTCATTAAAGAAAATATTTGTTATCCTTCCACCAACACCATAACTTTTTATTCTCTAAAATACAAGCAGATTCCTCAACACATTGGCAGCCCTGATTCTGCTATCAGCTTAATGATCAGAATACATATTTGATATTTAAAGCTGATTGAATGGTATAACCGTTGTGACGTTTGAATAATTTGAAAACTTAAGCTCTTTTAATCCTTTTGTTTTCCTCTCATTATCGATTAAGTAGTTATTCTTTCCATCTACCTTATCTTTTCAAAGATTATGCACAAGAACCAAATATTGAAACAAGTTCAACTTTACTTCCTGGTTTTTGAACACACCTGCTTTGCAGCACACTTATTCTTGAATTAAGAATCTCTTTCACTAGAATCAATCACACCTGTAGATTGTCTATAGGCACCTCTAACAAGCAAAGAAATTATGAAGTAGCTTTTTTTGGCAACTTATTCCTTTCCAAAATTTTCAATCTTATTATCTTTCCCAGTAAATACCTTATAAAAGTATTACCTAATATACAACCTAAAAGACATCTTTTAACACACATGTATCTGTCTCCAACATGAGCCAAGCGTAAGAAAGGAATGGTGTCAAGGGCCTCTAAGAAATTAAAAGATCCACTTGATTGGTGAGCATAGAAATGCAAAGAAAGGAAATTTTTCAAATCATTTCAAGATGGCCATAGACTATTGGCTATAAGAGCCATTACAGTCACTGATTGCCATGCTAAGACACAAATTTATAAAAATGAAGAGGAGCAGCAAGAACAAGAAAGAGAAGCTAAGCTGACAGTGAAAATTAGTAAAAGCTATTTGTTAATAAATATATTAACGAAAATATATTACACCTCCTACCAAATGTAAAAGTAAAAAGAATATTTATATACTTTGACCTCACTTGGTGGTCTTTTAATGTTCCAACAGAAATAAGACAGAATTTTCTCATCCACTACATATGATACATTAAACTACCTGCTGGGTGAGCATGATGACAGGATGGCCTGCCCTCTGCAGTCTTTCAAACATGCTGCATTGAAACAAGTATTTGCTAGCCATATTGGATAGAACTGCGGCAGGAAGCTGCTTTGGGTCACCAACCTTGCCAAAAAGAAAAAGAAATTGAATTAAATTTAATGGCACTTGGGGTTATCAAAAACACAAATTAAATTTTTTGATAATACTTAGCACAAATTAAAATGTTTGATACTACTTACCGTGATACATCTGGTTCCCCTCGATTTTAGGAGCTGAAGTGGAATCAAAGTGGCAGGTTCCAGGGCCTTCAGTACAACGCCAATAAAATATAATTTCAAAAATCAGAAAAAGAATGGCGAACAAATCAGTAGAGATATTAAGGGTATGGCAAGAGGGGGATAAGGAAGTACTTGGGCAGCTTCATCAATCACAACAGCATCAAAGAGAGTATTTTCAGATGCAACAATGAATTTATGGCTGGATGTTGATTCGGAGCACACCCCATATAGATCTCCACCACATCCACTAAGTGTAGTCACCACAATCTCAGCCTCCTTCAAGATAGCCTTCCGAAATTTATGCCTTAGGGCTCTCATTTCTTCACTGGCTTTCCGTTCTGTTGCTTGAACTTTGGCAAGATCTGCATACATTGTTTTTTTCTTTTCATATAATAGCCTAAGCTTCACCTTTACTTTGGCATCGGACAACGCCTTCCCATCTCCACAATCTCCTTCAACTGGATCTTTAGATTCGGAGTTTTCTTCCTGTAAGCTTGCCCGCTTGGATTCATAGAACCGTATCCGGTCCACTAATTTCTCTAGATTAGCGCATATCATGGTTAAAGATTCTGCACAAGCCTCACCCTTTTTTTCATCATGTGCATTCATCTTTTCTTCCCCCAGACGATTTTCAACCAGTGTATCAATAAAGAAGGGTAGAGAATTTGGATGGACTGTTTTTGCATTACCAACCCTCACGAGATATGGCTTGTACTTCTGTCCATCACAGCCATAAGACCTTCAGCGGATATCCTTGAGACTAGCTCATCAACTGCAGCATTGGATTGAGCACAAATTAGGATTCGCCCTCTACTACAGTTTCCCGTAAATTTGTTGTCATTTTCAATATCCTCGTTTAATTGTCTGGCCAATGCTGCATCCTGCCAGGCTCTTGCAATTGCAGCAGACTGGTTGATCTTTCGATTAGCGCCAGAGCTATTGATATAGGCTGGACCACCATTTCTTAGTCCTTTGGAATCTTTCATTTCAGATAAAACAAGCAACCCACTAACGATGGCCAGAATTGTTCGGGTCTTTCCAGTTCCTGATGCAAAAATCAGGCCTCGTAAAATATAAATGCAAGTAGAAACTATGGGAGCACTTGGTTCAAATTCTCCAACAGGAATGCTCACTCTACACCCTCGTAATGAAAAGGATATGCTGGAGGAAAAATTTGTTCCAATTGTGGTTACATGGTTAGTATGTTGCCCTAATTTTGGAATAAAGTGGATAATATATAGCTGTTGCTTTCGGAATAGGGGAATAGGTTGACGAGAAATGATTGTAGGAAGAGAGCTAGTTAAATCAAAATGGAGTAATGACTACCTTATTTAGGAGGGGAGGTAGTGGATTGATCATCTTTTATTCTAATGACCCATCATAATTATTCTCATTTTCATACCCATTCCCATTCCCATTGAAGAAATTTGGACCAAGCGCCCCCTAATAAACTAATGAAGAGAAAAAAATAGTAACAAAAACAAGATACCTGGTGGACCCTGTATAAGAGTCAACTTGAAATCCTTCTTCAAGTCTAACGGTCCAATAGCAAGACCAATAGCCTGCTGCTGACTGCCATTATATGATGACTTTAAAATCTGCTGGAGGGGTTTAGAGAGTTTATTCCAATTTTCAGCTTCTGATTCGTTTTGACCACAAGGATAATTGATCGGATTCAAGATGATTGGAAGCAAAGGGATTTCCCTTATTGATGACAATGCCTGGAATTCTCGAAGTTGAGGGGTAATGCTCATAATACGACTAACATACCACTTGCTTCGCTCAGTAAGAAGCTTTCTTACTCGATTGAGGCGAGAACCAACTTGAAGATATAGTTTGATAGCCAAGACATTTAACCTTCTTTTATTGTCTTTCTCACGCCTCTCAACCTATGAACAAAGATAAAGCATGAGCAAAATGCAGTCTGAACATTGGATTAAAACCTTTCGAGCAAAAATGACAAGTTATAGTTTAACATACCAACAAACAAAAAATTTGCCAAGACCACTTGATCGCAAATCACTAACTCCCTCAACTGAAAATAAACAAATGGATGAACAGGCGGAAGTCATCTATAAGATCATTAACATAACAAAACTGTATTATTGGTTGGCACAAAGATAAAAGATTCGAGTGACAACATACTTTGAAGACAAAAAAGAAACTGAAAGGCATAGACATCAAACATGCAAGTCACGATGTGGCATAGCAACTTATGTAACTTCTAATGTTTTCATAAAAATCATAACAAAAAAAGGCGTCTTTGATGAATGCAGTAACTTATAAGGACGGCCATCGACAACTGAATTGCTTTGAGTAACTTCCCTAAATTAATTTTCCTCAGAATTGATATTTAGAAAGACATTCAAAGTTGGTTAACTGGCAATTGAACCCTGTTTTTCTATCTCGTGAGTAAGGCAACCACTCGGGTCATAAAAATCATCAGAAGATTAAATGCATACATATATAAAGATATCAAACTTCGAATACCTTTCCAACAGTGTGTACATCATTGATAGAATTCTGCAGAGGTTGGCGGGTGAGTAAAATGAGATCATTTTCCAACAGGCTTTTAGATCCAACGGACTCATTTTCATCTTGTACAAAGCGAACGACATGGAAATCATCAATCCTCTCAACTGACAGCACAGATAAACTTCTGGAGCTGGTTTCCTCAGAAGAAGCCATCTCCTGATAGGAACTCTGCAGTTGTGCTTTGAATTCTTCCAGTACCAAGGGACGGAAAATTTCAACGTATACATCAGGTGATTGGAAACAAACGGGAATTTCCTTTAGTTTACCAACACTCTGATAGTCTTTGTCAGTTTCAGAAGCTAATCCAACAGCCCTAAAGAAATCCAACTCTAGGATGGGTCTATACCAGTCATCAAGACTAGGGGGCTGGAATCTTTTTGTTCCGCCAACCAGCCTAACCGAGCCGGGCCTGCACTCTGAAGGTAGTGAAAGCTGGATGACTTGCCGTTTAGGGCAAGAAATGATTGGCTTTACAGTTAGTGTCTGCTGGTGTCTTGGTGGTTTGAAAAATGAAAACTGCCACGTGTCGTCATCTGCATCACGTACTATCTCCTTCACAACTTCATTGCTAGCTTTTACCGTTTTATACACTCTGCTGAACTTTGCTTGCAGAGGTCTTATTTATATCGGAAAAGCCCTTGTTACAGGAAGATAATTGAGATGAAAATGTATCCACTTGATCAGAGTTGACAGTTTCCTTAGATGTTTTCATCAAACTTGAGTTGTTTTTCATTGGGAAAGAGTTTCTTGTTTTGATTTCCTTTTTCTTACTTCCTGGTGGCTCTGCTTGAACAGGGGATTTACATATTTGTATGCATTTGTCATTATCTGAATTCAGTTTCTGAACAAGATCAGTGGAGTTTGAACCTAGTTGAGGACAAGCTTCAGAGGAGACCAACAAATCACCATGGGTGTTAAAATCATTTTCTTTCTGGTCAGTTTTGAACTCCCCTCCAGCCACATTTGTAGCAGTGTGTTTATCACTTTTCTCTGACAAACTATTAGACAGCTCGACATGGGCAGAGACATTAGATTCTTCTTCATCGTCAGAAAGAATTATAACATGTCCTTGCAAGTCAACTAATGGTTTAGATTCTAATATATTCTCTTTAGCTTCATCAACTAACAAAACTTCAGATTCTGCATAATCATTTCTCCTATCGAACAGCTCTCCAAAAGGAGAATATTTTGACGTAACCGTGGTTTTATTCAATACAGAACCTTCATCTGTCAATGAAACATAAAGGCGGTCTATTTGATTGCTCACTTCATCCATTGAGACTTTATCTGCACTCAAAACAAAGATCAAACATTACGCATGCAAAATGCTTTCTCAATCACACTCTGGAGACTGAAATCCATATCAAAGTTGAATTGGAAAACTAACCATGCGAAATAAGTTTCTCAATATCAATAATTGTTGAAGCAGTTTTTTTGCTGCATGTTGCTCTAATTTGACCAAGCAAATAAGACAAAGTTTGTTTCCAATATCTAACCACAACAGTAAGCGGTGACTTTCCCCAATCAGCCAAATCATGAAGCCACTTTTTGTTACTAAATGTTTCCAAAAGTGTGCCAGAATTTTGGGGAAGCCTTTCGAAAACAACAGGAATAACTTCAAGAAGACGGATACGCGTCATCTGAAACAAGAAATAGAAATGCATCAAAGTGGTCTGACTACAGACACAGCAGAGATAATTATAGAGAAACCTGCTCTAGTAAATTAAATAAGGAATATTGTCAATTTAATAAAGCTATCAATGCAGAAAATAAAACTATTAATGAATTTAATGAATGTGGAAAGATTTTTCATATCGATTCAGGACCTGGAAAATAGGAAACTATCAATGTGGGGCCTGCAAGATAGAATTTATCAGTTTAGGACTCATAAATATTAAGACAGTGTAAGACCGTGTTTGGCATCTTATAGTTTATATCCTTATTTATTAATGTAGATAATTATTTTTTACATTTCTACTTTCTTTTCTTTTTTTTCACTCACGTGAAACTAATATATCATTTATTTTTCAGAATTTTTATTTATAAAAATACTGTTGGATAACTGGAAAGTATAAGATGTCAAACATGGTCTTAGAATGTGTGAGCCTTATATTGATAGTTTCTATCTTTCAAATAATGGATTGGTAATTTTCTATTTTTCAGGTCCTGAATTAATAGGAAAAATCTTCCAGGCCCCAAATTGATTAATTTACTATTTTTCAAGTCCTGAATTGATAAAACTTCATTAAATTAACCCAGGAATCTAGATATGACTCAATAAAATACAACTCCATTGGAGGCTAGCAAATGACAGATTGCATATCTTAATTAATAGTGATTACTCAAGATTAATGTAATGGTAAAAAAGTGTCTTGGACCATTTATGTCATTATCACAGCTGATACATATATATATGAGTACGTGAATACTCAACGGATGCATAGAAAATGCTCAAGAGACCTGTGAGCACATATACAGAACAAAACTGATCCAAGCCAATTCACGTAAAACCTAAAAAATAAACAACATAAGGAAAAACAAAGAATAAGTGTAACGAAAACCTGAGATACTGTGTAATCTATGAATGTCTTGCCTCCATCTAAGCATTTCAGAATTGAAGACCATGCAGCTTGTGATAGTATACAACTAAACTTCTTCCATAATGTGGAGCTAACAATTGACGAATGCCGACCACCATCAGTGGGTGAAGAATCAAATACAGGTTGCTTTAGAAATCCACCGTGTCAAGAAATTTTTGAAATGTCAGTAACATCAACTTTGGTTTGAGTAGATGAATTCCCTTCTTTGAGTAATTTGCATAGGATGAAGAAGAGGTGATGTAAAGTCTGAAAGTTTAACAGAACAGAGTCCAACTGAACCTGAAAAATGCTGGGCAAAACTACATCAGTACTACATAAGTACTTGGCTTCTATCAAGTTCATTAATTTAAGGAGAAAATATAGTAAACAAAGCCACACAATTCATTTGTACATATCTCAAATACTACAATGATGAGAGGGGAATTTTCTGAAAACAAGGAACTGGCTTCAAAAGAATGCAGACTCTTATGTATGAGCAAAAGACGAAATGAATAAATGAATAAATATAAAAGAAAATTAAGAAATAGGATTTATTTTCAAGTTTGACCTATGACCTATCCAAAAAAAAAAAAGCATACTCCCTCCGTCCACTGGCGGATATACATCGAGGGGGCAAGTGCCCTACTTGGATATTACAGACCATATATATACATCATATGTAAATTAATTTCATTAATTAATGTTTAGCTTAATGGTAGGATGGATGCCTTTAGGTAAATTTTTGTGTGAGATGGTTTTACGGTGAAAGGGTTCTCAAACTAATAAAATTAACATTCACTTCTTCCAAAGTGCTAAACACCATTCTCATATTATGTTTTATCTCACCATGAGATCAATTCACGCAAGACTACTCTCTATATAAAAATTGAATTTTTACTATTAAATTTGAAATTAATTGTAAATTTTATTTTATTTTGTTTTTATGTATAAATTTATTTTATTTTTATAGTAAAATTTTGAGTCCTCCCTGAGTTTAATTCCTGCGTCCGCCCCTGCCTCCGTCCCGCAATTACTTGCACATTTGTCTTATTTGGACGTTCCAACATTACTTGCACACTCCAAGAAAGGAAAACCCTTCATAAACTCCACCCTCACAATATTCACAAAGTTACACAAAATGTCATTACTTTTGGTCCCACACATACACACAATTCAATTATTTACTTTACTTTATACATAAAGGTTTACAAAATTACCCCTCAAATCCCTATTTATTATTCTCTTTTCTTAAAATGTATACCATTGCACATATGCAAGTAATCCTGGGACAGAGGGAGCATTATATTTTGAAATTAGTATGACAAATATCACCCTCAGCTATGTCTAATCTTGCAAGTACCCCCTCAATAGGCGTAATTCTTTGATAAGAGACCAGAAATTTTAATTAAAATATATGAAAGAAAGTAATACAAGGAAACTACAGGGAACAACTCCAATCTCTTACCAAGATAGATACAGAAAAAGATTCAAACTCCTTATGACTTGATACCCACCACACAATTATAAACTTAACCCTCGCGTGCCTCCTCTATAGCTTCCTCTTGATCTTCAATCTTATTATTTCTTTCTAACCATAATGCCCAACATACCACTGGAATAACCCCCACACGTGTCCCTTGTTACTAATAAATCCCCCAAAATCATACAAAAACCGTCCATTGTAACCCCAACTGTCTCTAAACCTGACATCACTAGGTGAATGAAAGTGGAAGAAGACATGGTCCAGGTCATCGGAATGACTACCGCAAAAAACACAAAAACTTAGGGACAGGAGAGCAAACAACATAGAGGAAATGACACTGTAAAAAGGGAATAATGGAAAGATGTCTCCAGAAAATAAAAAATGAAATGAAAAAGGATCTTCATGAGACCATACAAGAAGAATCTGATTCCCATCTCCTAAAAACCCTCCACAATCTCCACCAACTTGGCATCTTCCACATGGCTAAGTAAAAAACACAGCTCATTCATCTCAGATTTTTTAAGATTATGATAAAACTAAAATCCCTAGAAATGGAAGAATCCACATTATCAGATTTCAGTAAAGCAAATGAGGCGATAGGTTTATGATGCCAAGATGAAATACGACAAAGAGAAGGATACAGAGCTTCAAAGGAAACCCCCCACACCCATGCATCTTCCCAAAACCTAACTTTGACAAGCGCTGCTAAGAGCATCCATCCACTCTCTCCTCCACATCATCTCCACATCACTAATTTTTAAATATTCAATTGTTTAAACACACTCTCACAATGGTTCATCAATTATTCATCCATCCATACACCTTTATGGGTCCCACCATCACCTCATTTTTATTCATGTTTTTGCAAAAAGCATTTTCTCTCTCCATCCATATGTTTGGATGGATGACACTCTCTCCAATTTAAAAGATCATCCACAAAGGCTTTAAACACCAATTTTTATTCATCCAATGTTTAAACACCTTTGGATGGACCATTGTGGATGCTCTAAGGGTATTCCTAATTCAAATATATATATATATATATATATATATATATATATTGGGATTTTTATTAATATATAAATAGGTTAAACCTCCATGATTGTTCTTGTGACTATTCCTTTAAATGTAGAAGGCTTTCAGAAAAACATGTGACAGATATGGGCATATATGTAAAGCAAAAAAAAGTATTGGTGATTTATGCGCAAAATCAGTAAGGCTATGTTTACTTTGGGTTTTGTAAACCTGGTTTTGTATTTTAAAATCCTAAATTGGTTTTTAGTTCGGGATTTCATAAACCGGTTTTAAAAACCCACCCCTATCAATACCTATAAACTCTAATCATTACACAATCATCTAATCATTACAGTCTCACTCAACAATAATATAATAATACAACATCATTCACTCTTACACACTGATTTGACATAAAGCTCACTCAACAATAATTTAATAATACAATTGATTTGACATAAAGTTAAATCTCTCCCTAGTCAAAAGCCCAAAAGAAACACACATTACTATTGATCAGGATTTCAAAAATCGGTTTTCTAAAAGTTACCTAAAACCCAAAGTAAACAAAGCCTTACTGATTGCTCAAAAGTGCAACAGTAAAGTGATTCTCAACACTGAAAGATATAGAAGTCCACTTTACAACTATATCTTACCAATTCCAGAGCATGTCTCAATCCCATCAGAATGGCTAACAAGGAGGATGGTGTGGAGAAAAGAAATTGCAGACCACAAGTAAGGCCACGAGTGTTTGAAACTTGTTCAAGAATAAGCCTACCCACTTGTCTGGTATTCTACAACAAACAGGAAAATTCAGTGCCCAATTTAGACAAATTCACAAAAGAAAATGTAAAGTTATCATCTTTCTCAAGGAAATACTGTCACAATATCATACTTACATCATTAGGATCCACAAGTAAGAGTATCAAACTGTTGCTCATCACTGGCTCCCAGATCCACTGCTTTCTAAGCTCCCCATGCTCCATTCTCACAGTGTAATGAGTAGTTAACCTGGCAAGTTTTTTCCACATTGTGCAAATCTTAGACTTCTGTATTATCTAAAGTGCAAAAGACCACATTTGCCCAAATTATATGCCCATATTGCATTAGCTGCCACAAAAAAAAAATCTGAGTAAACCACTAACCTCTTAAACGTCCTAACTAAAGGCCGGCACATTGTTGAAGTTCTAATGGAATTTCTTGACTCTGTCCCATCCCCACCATCGTCAAATCCCGTCGGGACCTTCCACCCCAAAAGATAACCTATTTCTGAAGCACAGGTGGCCAACCAATTCCTAACAGAAAGAGACATTTCTGTGCTACTCTCGTTCTCTATCAATGAAAACTGAGACAAGGCCCAAATAACAGCCTTGGAAAAGGATAATGGAAGGGCAAATGGATCGAGTTCAACTAGCACATCAAACCATAACATGGGAATGCACATCCAACTACCATTTACTTGTGAGATTACTTTATGCTGCAAAGTAAACTCTTCCCAACAACTACTATCCTTCTCTTTCTCTTCAATATGGAAACCGGAGAGAATCTCTTCTTCATCATCTGCATCACCATAATTATTAGGACGCATTGGTTTATCAATAGAATGCAATTGGCCATTCAAAATTACAGAGATTAATGCGGATGCATCAGACACTATAATAATTTGAATAAGGTCAATTGCAGGTTGCCGGAGAGAGGTGTGCAGTGAGGAATCCTTCAAAGAAGACACAAGGGAAGGACCCCTGTAAATGACAGGAAGGAGAAACTCACAATGATGTTGACATCTAATAAGTCACTGGTATATTTGTATATTTTCAGCATCTCATCACTTGTAGAAGATACATTACTTGTATACATATCTAAATATATTTTGAACAGATGCCTACCACATATGCGCACATTCATAAGGCGGGCAAGGAGGATCCATTCGGTAACCTCGTAGAATAATTAGAAGAGCAATCTGCAAAAGAAGTGATAACGATAATTCCAGAGTGAGAGACATTGCAGGTATCCAATAATGGCACGCTTTAGTTCAGATGTAACAGAAGGAAGAGGAGCAACCTGGCAAGCCTTTTTCCGCATCAGCACGCTAAAATTACTGCTCACAGGCACTTGATGCAGAAGAAAGTAAAGAAAATGCCTTCTCTGTTTTTCATGTTCTCCATCTTGTAGAGCTTCAAGAGACTGGAAGAATGAGATACACATTATACGCAATAAGGAATAGCACACCACCTAGGTCTCCAATAAGTGAAAAACGGCGAAGAAGAGAGAATCTTCAAGAAAAAAAAAAGGAAAACCACAAACATGCCTGCAGAAAAGGCTGGAAAAGATCGAAAATTTCTTTGTGGCTTTTCTCATTTCGAGTATGGAAACACTGGCCCAGAAGTGTATTTCTCATAACACTTGGAGAGAGTGTAGCCCTCAACCACAGTTTACAACCTGTGCAACAAAAATATAAGGCCATGTAGTGCCAATAGTTCCGCCTATAAAATCACCAATTATATATAGGAATCATATACCAAGCTTCTCAAATAGCAGTCTCAGGCAGTTAACCGCATGAGAGAACTCCACTGAATCGTCACTAATATGATTTAGCACAATACTAAGGAAAATGGGATACCGATCTAAGATCCCTTCTTCAAATGTGGCAGGCTCCAAAAACCCAACCCTTTAAAATGCATAATGGGAAAAAGTTAATAACCACGAGATAAGTAAAGGTTTATCATATTCAGAAATAGACCAGCTGCAACCTACAGTGCTTTCATTCCAAGCCATACAGTTATCCGATCCAGTTGCAGTCTAGGCCTTGATGTCTCAATAGCTGCCTGCATAACTTCTGTTTCCAATATGTGCATGCATTTCTTGAGTAAGTGCTGCAGTGGATCTAAGTCTGTTGATCTCCTGCAGATAAAAAAAAAAGGAGCATCATAATATTAAGGGTTTTTTTGTTGGAAACACGCTTTATCCAATGGATAAACCATTATGACATGGATTTGCATTGGCCACATCCAAGACTCAACCTTGTAAAACTCTGAAGCTACTATTAATGGGTAAAACTTGCACATAACAAGCCCAACATTTGTAAAACCCCTCAAATCAAATATTGAATGGATAATAAAGATGGTTTAAAGATGTGATGGAGCAGATGATAGAAGGAGAAAGAAAGAGGAGAGATAATAACAATAAAAATATAAGCATCACGTTAAGCAATATAATGTAGGAATGCACGGGCAAAATTATGCCAGGACAGACATTTCTTGGAAAACAACAATCTAATAGCCTGATACCTCCGGAATCTGCCGGTTTTTTAATTCTGCAATTAGACTCCAGCTGCACTCAACTCTCACTCTCCTCCAAGATTAACAAGTAATAGCTCCTCCCGCAAATTTTTTTTTTTTTTTTTTTTTTTTGAGAAAAAAACATTAATGATTTACTTCAATAGGATGAATAAGATGTAATATTGCCACAAATCCACAGAACAAAAAGCATACAGTGTGTTTGTAGCAAGAGGCAATTCTTTATTTTGAGACAGAAAGAAATATATCTGATGACTGCATGATTTTCAAGCCCAAATATTACCATTATACTCGCTCATACGATGGGACTTGGATCAGATTTTGGTGTTGAGCAAATATATTTACAACATAGGTTTAAAAAATTAACTATTTGCCAGAACTGTTTACAAATTATGTACGTCTACACAAGCCACTTGTTCCAAAAAGAAAAAAAAAGATTACAAATCGAATCATCTTGAGGCAAACAAAATGAAGCATTTTTTTAAAAAAGTTGCAAGCGGACTGTTTGTAAATAAGATGAGTTCAATAGAGCAAATACAGTAATTCAAATAGATCAAAAAGGTTGTACAAATATTTGGGTAATTGTCAAGAATGCAATGACTGTCTCATTCAAGGGTTTTGTAACCCTACCAATAAATATTGCGAAAGAAAATCATCAGTTTTCTGGTGAAGCTTCATTGTGCAATAAAATATTAGTTACATAGTTAAAAAATAGTTTCCTGCTAATAGACAAGCTAAAATGTCAAAGCAGCACAGTAACACCTATTCCTGTATAAGCAAAGCAAGATAAAGAATAAGCATGGAGGTCCAATGAGAAAGAAATCCCATTTCTTTAATATGATTCTAGCCAAAAAAAAATCCTAAAGAATAAACAAGTTGGTTGCTCATCGAAAGAGAAGAGCTGGAATTTGAGCATTATATGCCAGAAAAATCAGAGTCTGGCAGAATAAATACTGTCATCCAGCAACTTTACCAACACTTGGTTCATCTTCAAATTACATTGGCATACAGTGACACAAATAAATGCTCTACATTGACAAAATCATGAACAGCATTGCAAACGGGCAAAAAAAAAAGTACCTTAATTTACCCATATGTCCAGCCAAACGAAGACCTATAGATCGCACTTTTCTGCTTTGGAAAAACAGCAATGCATAAACTCCCTGACAAATTTTAAGGAGAGGAAGAGAGGATGGTTCAACATAATTGCCAAAGAAAACTGATACTTATGCATTATAGACATAGTTATTAATGGCGCAAGGCGCCACAAGGCGCGAAGCAGCGCCTAGCGCCTTAGGCGCGCGCCTTGCATCCCTGGAAAAACAACATAAGACCTTGATAATTTCTTAGTAAACCTAACCATTGCTTCTGTAGCAATACCCCAAGTCAAATTTTCACCTTGGTGAACCAACTCATCTTCATCTTCCATTAGACCAACCACCCACTCATTGCTTTCATCTATATCCCTCAAAGAGATAGGACCAATGTGATTACGTGAGTCATACCGATTACCGATGCTTCAACGCACGATTATACTTGATAAAAAGTGAATCTTGAAACCCTAGATGCGTTTCACTTAAATATTAAGACTTAAGAGATAGTATTTTTTATTATTCTGATGTTATTTGACAAATAAAAAAATGTTTATTTTTATTTCAAACCCTAGATGTACGCAAGGCACGCCTTAGGCGCGCCTTTTGCCCGAGTCAAGGCGCGAAAGGCGCCGAAAGGCGCCCCCAGGCGAGCGCCCAGAAAATCCCAACCGCCTGGACCTATGGCAGGCGAGGTGGCTAGCGCCCCGAGCGCCGTGCGCCTTAGGCGCGCCTCGGGCGTGCCTTTAATAACTATGATTATAGAACAAAAAAGTCTGCAAGAGCAAGGAAAGTAATTGTAGTAAAGTCATACCGGATATTGTTGATGTCCATCAAATGCTAATTCGTGAGAATTATCAACTGCTTCAATAAAGGTTTGAAACTCTGTGGCTAAATATTGGTCATCCAGCAAAATAGGATACATCAAAACCTAGAGTAAAACAACAAAATTAATGTTAAAGATTAAAAGCTGAGATCCATTGGTTTGGTGAAGGAAGTATATGAAATGTAATGAACAGCGAATTAAGCATGATGCGTCTGTCCAGAATCTCCATGTTCATGGGCACAAAATCTACGGATAACATGTACTATAACCATCCAAATTCAGAGAATCATTTGCCAACCAGGGATTTACACATGTTCCATTCTACAGTACAAGATTCATTTCTAAGTGAACTACTTTAGTGCAAATATGATAAGAATTTTATTTGCTATCTTACAACCGTCTTGCTAGCTTATTCTGCAACTGTCACTTGTTGTCTTTCTAAGTAGCTAATCATACAGACCACTTTGCTTTACTTAGGAAGTGTCTCCTTCATAAGCATTCTTGGAGCAACCTAATTTCCATTATATTTTCCCTTTATTTTCCAATTCTGGTAACAAGATTTAGACTCTAACCTATTGAAATCAACATTTAATCGATCGTTTAATCAATGGACGGTCATGATTAAGAAGCGGAGCAGCCTTTCCTATTTCTAACAGAGATTATATGAACCCGTAATCAACATTAAGAAGGTTAAGCCAAAAGTCCAACAATCATGCACATTGAAGTGACAAGATAATGTGAGAGGGAAAGGGAGAACCAAAATAGAGGTGTGGATAATTACCTCAAACATAACACCAACAACTTCTCCATAATCACGGGACATATCATACTCCCCTCTTGCTATTCTAGCATTAAGATCCTTGATGTGTAGACTTATTCGTTCTTCATCAAGCATATGCAGCACATCAAGTAGAGGGCCTATACAGCTCTGCTCATATTCTGTCTCATACATCTCTTGTGCTTGATGATGCTGGTGAATGCATAAAGTGCAGCTTCTCATCTCTTCAGAAATTCTATTCCATAGAAGCTTGAGGGGAGAATCATTGCATTCATCCTTGAAATAATTGTAAAACGTCTCCACAAGAGGACCCATCAGATCCCAAAAACCGCACCAAACGTGATTTTCTTTTGGCAAATATATCAAGAAGTTGAATGCATCTGCAAACCTGGATATGGAGCATTGTTGATCGTTCATTAGAACAAGTTTAAGTTAAAAAGAACATGAAAGCCAACTACTTAGTAGCATCCCCTCAAACGTGACCCTAGTTAGCAGTAAAATATTTGCAATTTAATCCAAACATGGTCGAGTTTTAAATACTAGTATTTTTATTTCATACACATGATTCAAACATGGAAATCAGACAAGATTAAAATCAATAGTCTTCCAATTTTCTCGTTAGTCAACATCCATTCCCCTAAAATTAACAGTTCGAAGTTTGAAGACATGGTTGCAATGGATGCAGAAGAAGTGAATTTGCACCATTGTTCTTTGAGTTGGCGGAAACGGCGACGTTTAATAGGTTGAGTGGAGGAAAAGCCGTCATCATCGTCTTCCTGTTGGATGACACTCCATCGCTCCACCAGCTCTTTCCTGCTGACGTCCTTCTTCGCCATATCCGCTACAACAATTAGGGTTTAATTTCGCGCCAATGGAGGAAGAAATCACAGAAAAGCACTGGCGCGGGTAACACAACAAACAAATTTCTACGCCATTACAGTGAATCCACAAGAGGAAATTGTTTCATCTTCCTCCTTTCTTTTGAAATCGGTCCCCCTTTTACCAAATTGTTCTACAAATTCAGCTTGGGCCATTATTATTCCAACTAGAATTTATTTTCAAGGGTTTGGCCCATTTTATTTGATTATTATTCATAGGCCTGCGAAACCTTGTGAATGGAAATGAGCCCCCATAACGTTATGCATTTGAAGCCCATTTCATTCATTGAAATAAACTGATACCGTTTAAAAATACTTTTTTTTTTAAAGGAAACGTTTAAAAATACATTTGATAGGCATAAAGCATATAAGA
Organism: Stenogyne calaminthoides; assembly: GCA_037126765.1. Taxonomy (NCBI): domain Eukaryota; kingdom Viridiplantae; phylum Streptophyta; class Magnoliopsida; order Lamiales; family Lamiaceae; genus Stenogyne; species Stenogyne calaminthoides. Next base: position 26,934,786 of record JBBCBC010000012.1, read on the forward strand.
CTATCTTTATTTATATCCAATATAATCAATGATCAATTAATAAAAAAATTATTTTTCTCTCCTCCATATACACATTTTACTCTACATTCCAAGTTTTTTTTTCCATACTTTATCCACAACCATTTAATAAATTATTTCTTTTAGAAGATTTAGAAAATTTGGATCCATGTAGTTAAGAAGAGAAAAGGGAGTGTTTGAGATTGTGATCCAAAATATATTAATAGTGGTCTCTATTTATAGAGAATTTTATTTTATGAATTTTGGTGTTTTTTATTTTTTTTAAAGTGGATAAATGGAAAATTACAATTATCTAAACAAAATATCTGGGAATTAATTAGATAATGATGGCACACAAGATAGATAAAATTGAGATGGTGATTTCTAGATTCTAGTGGAGACAGGAATGTGATGAGAAAGAGTGTATTGATTGAGATGTGAGATTTTGTGCAAGAAGAACAGTGGTGGGCTTAGACTCAAGGACCTATATGCATTTAACATGGCCTTTAAGCGAAACAGGGGTGAATATCAATCGAGACTGAGGGCTCATTGTTTGATCAGGTCCTGAAGGCTCGTAATTTTCCTAGAGGAAATTTTTGGACAACAAATATAGGGTTTTCTTCTAGCTATACCTAGAAGAATATTTTGGAGTGGAGAATGTGTTGTAGAAGAGTGATGAGAACCGCGATTGCAAAACACAATTAACAAACGAAGAACGATAATAATTGCTGCCCAAACTCAGGTTGGCAAGAAACAATTAGGGTTTGACAAAGTTGTCAAATATTTTATTTAAGTTTTTAACGTGAAAACAAAAGATGCGTCCTACAGCTACTTATCGGACAAACAGGACCGAGACTAACCCTAAAAGGACCATATATCTTCTGCCGAATCTAACTAATCAAATATAGGACCAAATCTAATAAAAAAAAGACTAACTCTAAGAATTAAAGATTAACATAAACGGCAAATCTTAAAATAACAAATTTAAAACTGAATAACAATAAATCTAATATAATCTTCCAATGTTCTTGTCAAATCTTGGTCAAATCTTGGGCACTATCTTTGGAAATCTCTTGCGGCACCTCCCCAAACTTATTGGCCCTGTTTTTGCCAATTATTTCCTTGTTCGCATCAAAGGGCTTAGTGTGTGTGGTGGGAGATGGTGAGTCGATTAATGTGTGGAGGGACCCATGATTATTTGTTGTGATAACACTATAGTTTCTTCGTTGATAAGGGTTGAGCTTTCGGAGTAAAAGGTGTGTGATCTGTTTGACCAAGACCGTGAGGGTTGGGATCTCGAGACTCTGGACATATTGCATGATAGAGAGGATGTGAACATGATCCATATTGTTCCACTAGGTCTTTTCTATAAGTGTGATGTCTTTTCTTGATGATTCAATGAGAATGAGATACATACTACGAAATCTGGCTGCTTTGACGCTTCTGAGCGGGAGACCCCTATTTCTCTAGAGACTGTGGTGGCAACACAATGATAAAAAATTTGGTTGCTCAGGTTAATTCTAAAAATTAAATTTATTTTGTGGAAGGCTTTACATGATATTATTCCCACAAAGATAAATCTCATGAATAGATTTGTTGTTGTGGATCCGTTTGACATGAGATATGCTGAGACGACAAAGCATGTGTTTAGAGATTGTTGTTGGGATCGGAGCCGAGTTTCTCCACAGTTTGATTCGAAACCGCTAGAGATATGGATCGAGCGTGCCCTTTCTCAATTTGATGATGAGACTTTTTGCGTCTTTGCCACTACTTTGTGGACTATTTGATTTCCTCGTAATATTTTGGTGTTACATGTTCCTTTTTAATTGATCAGGGGATGGTGAGAAGGGTGGAGGCACACAGGAGGGAGTTCCTTACTGCATGCCCAAAGGTTGATCGTCTGACACCTTCTTCAACACCTGCTAGGTGGAAAGCGCCTTGGGCGGGGCGTGTTAAGCTCATGGTCTTGACTACACGTGGGATGGTGGGATTCGTGATTTCGAGGTTGAATCTAATGCTCAGGATGTAATTCAGTTGCTCCTCAATCAGAAACTCGATCTCGATTATGTGGGTAGTATTGTTCGTGACATCTTGTAGTTGGTTGTTGGTTTTGATCGAGTTACCTCCTCTTGAATTATAAGATTTTGAAAATTAATTCCTCATAAGCTTGCTCGTTTTGCATTTTCTAGTTTTTCTATTTTATTTTATGTTCGGGTCGCAAACCCTATTATTGCTACCGTGTAAGTCGATTTTCTGACTTTGTAATGATATAATTTTTTCCTAAAGAAACCAAAAATTTTAAAAGATCTGAAACTATATTTAAAAACATAATAGTTTATTAAACAAACAAACAAATAATAAAAAAGAAACACATTTGCATGACGACGATTTCACATTGAGACGAAATATAATTTGAGTAATGCTTTAACATTTTGAAAGTGATGAAGGATGATTTGTGCTAATTTATTTTTCGTTTTATGCATAAGATCATATGCATTTTTGTGCACCGTGCACTCATAGTGCATTTTAGAATCATGCAATCTATTATACTCATACTTTTTTTTTAACAGAAAATGAACTATAAGCACACGGTACGCCCAAATATATACAAAACTTAGCCATAAGAACATTTCATTAGAGCTTTTGCGTAAAAAAAAAAAAAAGATTTAGGGCCCGCAGCTGATGCTTCGGTTTTATCATAATTTTGTTGTTCTACTATTCTAACTACGAATTATTTTTTTAATAATTCTCTTTCAGAAAAAAAACTATTTTTTAATAATTTATTTTCCTTCCACTATGACTTTTATATATACACATCATCCTGAATCCTCATCACATCTATCAACTCTCAAATTGTCTATAAATTGCAGCATAGAAATTAAAATCAACAACTAGATTTTACTTAATAAATTGCAGCAAATAGCCAAAAATATATTAAAATCAAACAATTTAGATTTTTACTTAATCATAATTACTAGTGCTTAGTAGGGGTTCACAAAAAGCCAAAAATAAGAAATCGAAAATTATCGGAAACAAACTTAATTTATTCAATTTCAAGTTACTATATAACCGGTGCAAAATCTGAAATGTGTGTGAGTCAAATCTATCAAATAAAAGAAAAGAAAAAATCGAGAAAAGTTGAGAAAAAAGGGAGAGGCGGATTGAGCAATTCAAGGGGGAAAGAAACCCTAATGTTTAATTGGATTTTTTCTATACTAACACTATTTTAATACTCTTGTCTTCTCCAAATATTCAAACAAAAAGAGGCCCCTTTTTCCCACTTTTGGTTGGGGCAAAACAACAAACACCTTCCGTTCATCCATAAATATTTGCGGCGCTGCGGTGGGGCCGGCGGGGAGTTCTCATTCCGTCGTCAGATGATCCAAAAAGCTCCGGCCAACAACCACCGTCGCCACAAGGCATGTCTCTTTCACTCACTTGTCCGCCTTTCAATTTTTGTCATCTTCTAATACCATATTTATTGTGTTGAACACGTGCGGTCGAATTGAATTGAATTGAAGAGATAGATTACGTTTATTGAGGTATCTTCTTGTGTTTTGTTGCTAATTTGTAATGGCGCTTGAATCTGAGTCGCAGAAGAAGAGCTGCTTCGTCATGGAGGATATTTATGGGGTGATGATGGCGCCCAAGGAGGAGTTACAGCTCCAGCTTCAACTCCATTCTCTTCCCCATAAGAAGCCCGCTTATCTCCAGCTTCAGCTTCCTGATTTTGGACGAGCATTTCAGGTGTGTTTCGTTTATTTGCATAATAGTATTTTATTATTTTCTGGAACCATACGCCCAATATTTGGAGAACCCCTTGATTTGTTTTCTCTGTTTGTCGAGTACTGAGTATCGTTTTTGACTCGTTATGCCGTTTTCTTCTTCTTTTTCAACTCTGCTTTCTCAAATATGAGGTTTGAATTATCTGGATTCAAGAATGTCTAATTTCATAGTGGGTGGTGGTGGAGCAGAAGCTTTAAGGTCATCTGAAAAAGAAAAAGTAACTAAACTTGATTTTTTCAGGATTTTACCAAGACTAGAGAAGTGAGGGAGTTCCTTAGTGGGGCTTTAGCAGGGGCTATGACAAAAGCCATTCTTGCCCCTCTTGAGACCATCAGGTTGGTTTCTTTTTCTTTTTTCGTAACCTATGAATATTGGTTGACTCAGACTCACATCTGACCTTTGTTCGATATGTCGTATTATTCGAGCACCATAGCACAGCCAATATATTCAAAGAATTGTTTTTTATGCGAAGGAAGATGATTTTATTTTCTCTTAACTTGTGTTGCAAAAAATTCGTAAGCAAATGTAAAATTAAAATCGCAACTGATGGTAACCCAACAGTGTAGCAATGATGGTTGACAACAAGGGTTTCCTATGTTGAAAGTTGTTTTTTTTTTTTTTTTTTTGATCGGACAAAGTTAGATGTTAGTTGTTACTTGTTAGTAGTTAGTACACCAAGCACCCAAATACTCCACGAAATCGCCAATCCACCTTATAACTCCCATAACTCCAAATTCGTTCCCAGAGGGAATCGAACTTGGGTTTCCCACTAAAATGAGGAGCCCAGTGGCCAGGTGGGCTAAGCCACTTGGTTATGTTGAAAGTTGTTTGTTGTGTTTTACTTTTCAATAGAGTTTCCGTTTGACGGGTTAAGAAATTCTATTGCTTAATGTTCCAAGTGTTAATCCGTCTCCTCCAGAATGAAAGGGTTGGAGATGGCGCTAATATTTTATTGCAAAATTTGACCTTGCCTGTTCTGTGATGCTCTTGGGCTTGAGCTCTACAGAGGTGAATGATTCCATCGATTTTTTTTTTTTTTATGATGTAGAGTAAGAAGCTCTGGATCATGTTGGAAGAGGGCCAGCTACCTTTTCTTGCTTGGAAATTATGAATTAATTTGTTTTACTTGAGATTTTGACTTCAGCTTTTTGGATCAGGTGGTGAACATGTTGTTTTGTTTGTTCCCTGACATGATATTTGAATGATGCAGGACAAGGATGGTGGTTGGTGTTGGGTCAAAAAACATTTATGGTAGTTTCGTTCAGGTTATGGAAAAACAGGGTTGGCAGGGGCTGTGGGCTGGAAATGCAATAAACATGCTGCGCATAGTTCCAACACAGGCAATAGAGCTTGGAACATTCGAATATGTGAAGCGAGCTATGACTGAAGCACAAGAGAAATGGAAGGAAACAGGAGGCCCATGTTTAGAGATTGGAAATGTCAGTCTCAATTTTTCTCTATCCTGGTTGTCTCCGATTGCCGTGGCAGGTGCAGCTGCTGGGATTGTTAGCACCCTCGCATGTCACCCTCTCGAAGTTTTAAAGGTATACGAGGAGGGTATACACATAATCATCAAAATCCTTTCTTCTTGGTATTAGTTGTCTTACTAAAAGGTATTCGTTGGTCAATATTAGCTATTTTCACTGAACAATATTAGTTGTTGGAGATTTATATCAATTCAGGTCCTGAAAGTTAGTAAAACTATAAATTTAGGGCTTAAAAGATTTTTCCTGTTGATTCGGGACCTGAAAAATAGATAACTATCAATCTGGAAGTTGAAAGATAGAACTATCAGTTTATGACTCACACATTCTAAGACAATTTATGACATCTTTAAATTCTTAGTTATCCAACAATATTATAAATCGCAATTCCAAAATAAATATATATGTATATTTTCATGCGAGTGGGAAAAATAAGAAAAGAAAGTAGGAATGAGATAATAATAATGTATGTAAATAAATTAGGATATAAGCTATAACATGCCAAGCATAGTCTTACTATTTACGAGTCGGAAATTGATAAGTTTCTATCTTTCAAGCCCTGTATTGATAGTTTCTTGTTTTCCAGGTCTTGAAAAAATTACATGGAACATCTTTTTAGGCCCTAGATTGATAGTTTTACAAACTTTCAAGTCCTGAATTGACATTATCATAATTGTTTTCATTGAACAATATTAGTTTTGTACACCCAAGTGTTACTCTTCTTTTTATATTCTGTTATTGACTTTGTTGTGTGGTGGATGGTATACAGGACAGACTGACCGTGAGCCCCGAGATATATCCGAATCTAAGGATTGCAGTCGAGAAGATGTACAAGGATGGTGGAGTAGGCGGTTTATACTCCGGGATTTCTCCCACATTGATCGGCATGCTCCCTTACAGCACATGTTACTATTTCATGTACGAGACGATGAAGAAATCATACTGCTCTGCAAAGAAGAAAGATTCATTAAGTCGTCCAGAAATGCTGTTAATTGGTGCCCTTTCAGGGTTGACGGCCAGCACAATTAGCTACCCATTGGAGGTTGCACGTAAGCGACTGATGGTGGGAGCTCTGCAAGGGAAATGCCCACCCCACATCAGAGGGGCACTTTCGGAAGTACTGAGAGAAGAGGGCGTGAAAGGGCTGTATCGAGGCTGGGCTGCTAGTTGTTTGAAAGTGATGCCCTCATCCGGTATCACTTGGATGTTCTACGAAGCGTGGAAAGATGTGTTGATTCACAAACCGGTTCAACAGCTTTCCACCAAATCGACGAGCTAGCCTATCGACGCATTCCATTGAGTTGACCAGACTCGAATAAACAGTTTTGATTACACTATTATTATTGTTGTTCCTATACGGGTTAGCTAACTCCCCCTGAAAAAGGAAAAGGAAGGATTATTAAGGTTTGGATTAGGGGGCTTTGTATTAATTAATTAACGAATTATTATAATTATTGGGTTTTGGTCCCATTTTAATTTGAGCCAACAAAACATTAAGAACTTACTGGGGAGAAATTCCAACAGTTACGAAGTTGAGAATCTTAATTTGTATAGGTGCTAATATTGATACAAGATCAGTTTTGCAATTTGTACCCCAGTATTGAGAAGTTCCAACTTCCAACGGTTGCCAGATTTAATTGGGAATTTTAATTTGTATAGTACGAAAATGGATACAAGATTAATGTTGCAATTTCCCGGTTATATAAATTTCCCATATGTAGATGTTTAAAATGTAGTAGATAAAGTCTTTGTATGCACAAAATGCATGTGTAATTAGGACTAAAAATCAAACTAAATTATTTATTCGATTTGAGATCGATCGGTAAAAGCTTGTTGAACTCAGTTCAACATACATACCAAACAAATTTTAACATCTATTTATGTTCGATATAGTCTAAAACTCGGCTCTAGCTCAACCTCGATAAGTAAAAAAGATAAAACATGTGTAAAAATGTCAAAATACTCGAGTTCGACTCTATTAAAACAAGTTCAAGTATGAATTTAAAGCTCGCTAACATCCCAAACAAACTTGAACTATAAGTCTAGAACGCGTTTAACTCTACTCATCTCGAGTTTTGCGTGCAACTCAAGTGATTTTTGAATAATTTGTTTTCACGGGACATTGTTAGTTATTTCATTGGACAATATTAGTCATGCACCAGATAATTTTTATAAGGTTTAATTGCGAATAAAATCACAATTTTTTCATAAATTGCAATCTAATCTAAACTTTTGAATTTTTGCTAACAAATCATCACTTTTACTCTTTTTGCAATTTCAACTTCGGACAGTTTGCTCCCTTGCCCAAAAGGTGATGTGTACAAATGTACACACAATCATCATCCTAGTGAGTATCAACATCAATAAATAATTATAAACATAATAAATAATAATTTAAAAACAAATTATGTATTATAAATACTATAAATATATTTAGAATAAATTTAAATATAATAAGATATTAAAATCAAAACAAATTTCTTCTAATAAAATCAAAATTAAAAACAAACACAAACATAAAATATTCAAAATCACAATTATAATTTTTTATTTTGCATTTTAGTTATTTTATTTGTACATTTTTTATTTTATTCTTTAATTTCTATTTTTTAAAATTTATTTTTAAAAGTGTTCTTCTAAATTTTTATTATTATATTTATTTTTTTAACATTTAATACTTTAAAAAAATATAACTTTTGCTTTTATGTTTAAATGTATTTTAAATTTATTTATATTATATATAGTATTAATTTTTTATTTATTTATTATGTTAATAAGTATTTATTGACGTGGATGCTTACTGGGCTGATGATGGTGGATTTTTTTGTACACATCAACTTTCGGGCAAGGGGACAAACTGCGTGAAGTTGAAATTGCAAAAAAGAGTAAAAGTGATGATTTATTTGCCAAAATTTAAAAGTTTAAATTAGATTACAATTTATGAAAATGTGGTGATTTTATTTGCAATTAAGTCTTTTTATAAAAACAACTAATATTGTTTTAAAAAAAATAACAACTAATACTATTTAAAAATACTGTTTCGATTGCATGGTGCATTTAGTATACAAAGAGACTTATTCAATGTAGTATTTTATTACTCCCTCCGTCCCGCTATTACTTTCAATTTTTTTTTATTGGGACATTCCAAGATTACTATCACACTCCAAAAAAAAAATAACCTTTCATAAATGTCACAATATTCACAAATTTACACAAAATATTAGTATTACTTTTGGCCGCATACATGCACACAATTCAATTCATTTATTTACTAAAGATTTACAAAATTATTCTTTATAATTCTACTCAACATTTCATTTTCTTAATATGTGTGACTACCTCCACATGAAAAGTAATCATGGGACATAAAGAGTATTTTTTAAAAAGACACACACTTGCATGAGACAGTCTCAAGGACACAACGCTTTAACATTTTGAGAGACGTGAATATTAATTTGTGCTAACTTATATCCCGTCTCATGTATGAGACTGTCTCGTATAAATTTATGTCCTTTTTAAATGGATCTCTCTTAAGTTAAACTACTGGCCAGCCCTCGGGGATTTTGCTTCACCAAATGGATGGATGCACTTTCCTTCCCTCTCGTTTCACCACATTTTAGTTTCTTTGTAAAATATATGCAAAAGATTAAACGGAATAATCTGTAAAAGATGCTCAAAAATATCTATTAACTAACATAACCATTCTACAACGCACACACACACACACCCATGTATTTTCCCCCAAATATATACTGCAACTGCAAATACATTAGCACCATCTTAACCGTAACCTCACTTGTAAAATAATAGCATTCACTCTCGGCTTAGCTACACTTGGACGACGAGGAGGACATCAGCTCCATGCCTAAACATCTCTACGCCTCGTGACTCCCATCATCTGCATCAATCAATCAATCAGTTGAAATTAATCCTACGTCTTGCCACATATCTCACAACCGAGTTAACATCAAGAATCGTCATGTAAGTTAAACCATGTCCAATTTTAGTCATTTTGGTGTGTCAATTTTGGTCTTGTATGTTTTTATTTTTTTCAATTTGGCCATTTGGTGTCAATTTTGGTCCAAATTGAAAAAGTAACAAAATAGAGAACTAAAACTAGTCATGGTTTAAGTTACAGGACGATTATTGATATTAACTCTCTCACAATCAGAAACAAAAACTGTACCTTCACCCATCAATTGTTCAAATCGAGCAACTATGTGTTTCCCATACGTATATTTCTTCAAAGCGATCAGATGAGCACGAATCCGCTCCAGTATTCTTTCTCTCTGTCCACCCTTGCTAATTTCAATTATCTTCTGGACTACATAATTTGCAAACTGGTCCTTCATCATTCCCTAAACATACAAAATTTATAAGCACAATGCTATCTATATGAGAAACGGTCGTAACAGATTCTCTTACCAGTAAATTGTCGCTCTCATCAGTCTGCATAAGAATCTCCTCAATCAAACATTCACGTTCATCGCTCCCACCATACTCTAAGCATTTCTCCACCACATTTGATGCATACTTATGCTGGCTCATTGGTACAATTTTCCCCAACAATTTGTTGATAATTTGACTCCTTTCAAATGGTTTTCCCCTAGCCAAAACATGCTATTGGAAGTACAACAAGTTTCACCTTTAGTTTGACAGGAAAAGAAAACAATTTTAAAATTTCCGAAACTGTAACCTGAAATAGGAAAATACCTGAGTGACATAGTTGCCATACTGATCATGAGCAAGATCATATGCAGCTTCCATTATCTCGTCCACTATTGGTCGACATCGTATGTCATCTGAACAATGCTCCAAAACCCTCTGTAAGAAAAGGCCAAAGACTCAAAATCCATTTTTCGTAGCTTCTTATAATGCTTAAAATTTACATGTTTTCCAAGTGTCCCAAACTATACAAAAGCTAAGAGTCCCGTCTTCTGCCATTCAAACTTTCCAGTCATTCTTGATTTAGTGAGATTGGCTACATACACAACTCTTTCTTCTTTCTTTGTTTTATAACAAGAAACTGAATATTAATAAGTGCAGTAAAAAGGACGATTCCACGCCCCATAGCAACCGAAACATTATCCCACACCTCCAAACAAGTATATCAATCTGTTGTTCCTTTCTAAACACAAGGATCAAAACATTGATGGAACAATGAATCTTCATAAACTAGATTTCAATGTACCCCATGAGAAAATTGAAATCATTAAATGTTTCACATCTTTAAATATTTATAATTTTTTTCTTATGTCCTCTCAGTTATAGTGTTTTTTAATACTTTATGGGGGAAAAAAATATTTTACTGTATAAAAGAGAAGAAAGAAAGGAGATCAGTTCTCCAAGGCAAAACCATAAAAAAAAAAAAAAAAGAAGTAAATTCCTGTGGACGACACAATATACTGAAATTTCTGTCTTTCTCCTTTCTATCTCCCTAAAAGCAAATAGGACTACTTGACCTCTAACTGGTGCTATAAGGTTTTAAAAAATGAAGTCATCCATCTATTTTTATAACACAAGAATCTGTATAAGAATGAGGAATCGGTAAGTGGCAGTTTTCTACCCAATAAAATACAAGTACCTGGATGACACGGCAACCATAGGGATGAGTTGAGAGTGAAGCTACTTGGCTTTGGAAGGCGGAGATGATGAAATCAATTTTTTCAGGGGGTACACATTCAATACATTTTTGTATGACATGATTACCATTTTGATCTCGTACGCATCTCATCACATGCCCATCAAGTTCCAGCACAAGTTCTGTCTTCTGATCAACTTCAATGACCTCTAGTGCCTAAATTTATAACCACGGGTTAATTAGGGAGAAAAATTATAAAAACAAAAATGTTCCAAGAGAATTACAGTTTAGTGCAAGTGTGCAACTTGTTTACTTCCAGCTGATTCAAAAGAATAGTTGAATGGATAAAAGGAAGAAAATAGAAAAATGGAAATGCTGAAGCAAACAGGATATACAGAGAAGAAGAATGCCAACTACTCGGTACTTCAAACTTGCAATTTTACAGTGAGACACAACAATTATTATTGAAGATTTTCCGCACAGGCAGATTTTGTCCAGACAATGAAATATATAACATACAGTAAATACAGTCGTTTGAAATAAGGGATGCTTCATGGGACAAGAATGAGGAACCAAGTGCGAGTACAAAAGAAATTATTTCTGCGAAAAGGCAGACTAAGGATCCAAAGAAAAGAGGATAATAAGTGAACAGAGACCCTCCTGCATGTTTAAAAAAAATATGGAGTACACTAAGACTATAGTAAATGAATGCCTTAAAGCTTTCAAGTTATAAATGGATTAAAACTGATGGATTGTGAAATTTGTTTAAAAAAAAAACGGAAAAACTTCTTGGCAACTTATGTAAAAATCTGAAGAATGTAAACCATTAAGCATGGGAAGATAAGAATTTGCACAAACCTTTTGAATTACACGACAGCCATACATTTGCATACTTAAAGGAAGCATCTGATTTGATAGTTGCCCAGCAAGTTCCTTCCTCTGCTCATAAGTTCCGTGTTCAAAGAACTGTAGACACAAATTATGGAGCAATTACACAGAAATCATAAGAGGGAAGAATATAAAACTTCATATGTGCACAAATTATTCACTTTGCAGAAAAATAGGCTTTGAAACCTACCTTCTGAATAACATAGTTCCCAAAAACATCTGTCATCAATTTAGAAGCATGTGGAAGAACTTCTTTAAACACCAATTCCTTCTCATCAACACTACAATTTTCCAACTTCTGCTGTATAAAGCGACTCTCATGTTGATCAACACTGAAGTCATATGCATATTAAATTATTTTCATCATTCAGGATGATCTCCGTTCAAATATAAAGGAGAAACACAAAAAGGAAAGACAAAAGAATAGCCAAAAACTACCTGAATTCAACAATACGGCCAACAATGTCAGAGATATCAATTCTTCTAGCACTGCTTGCTTTCAATTCATCAAGAAAAGAATGCTTTCTGTGGTCATTAATATTGTCAGACGCCCTTTGTCCTTGCCACCTGGCATAACCACCAACATTTTTGTTTGCATTTTGAGGAAATTCAGCATCATATTGTTTTCCAAATGTATTTGGAGACTCTGGCAGAGCGGGACTACCAAGAGGTGATGATCGAAACTGAGGCACAAAACCCAGACTTGTAGGACTGCTAATGTAACTACTACTTGGTATTCCAATCTTCCTTGCATTTGGAATACCGACATTCCCACTTGGGGATAACGGGAATCTGTGATCACCGGGAAGAGCAGCACTAGTCGGGTCATTTTGTAAAGAAAATGGATCGACCCGGTTACTAATTTGACCGGGTGATGGCAAATGATTAAACTGGAGAGGTACAGTATATGGATCTTGCACACCCTGTTGTAAATACTGTAAAGAAAGAGGATCCGGAAAGGTGGGGTGCATTGTTAGTCCATGTTGGCCATAAAACCTATTCAAGTTCTGCACAACAGACCCTTTTGAGATGCTTTCCCCATTGGGAAACCCAACATTTTGACCATTAAAACTTTGCCCAGAATTGGGACTAAAAGGCAAAGGAAAGCTTGTCTGAGGTGGATATCCAGCCAAATATGGGGCAAGATCTGACAATTCATAGCATATCCACTGTATTGTGGTGTATATAGGCCAGATGTAGTGAAATTGGGGTAAAACGAACTTCCAGGAGTCATGTAAGCTGCAGTAGTCGCATAAAATGGCGGTGGGGCACCCGGAGAATGAAGAAGTGGCTGCATCTCAACCGAAGTGTTCTTGATATGGCCATGTGGGCCCACATAATTGTTAGTTGATTGTGGACTGATTCCTTGTAGTTGAGATCCAAGAACATGATACCCTGCAGGATTTTGAGAATGAGTGTTCTGTATGTGTAGTTCAACCTGCTCATCGAGTTCCGGTCCATCTGGATCATCCTTTGCTCTATTAGGAGCATCTGAATCAATAGTACCGCCACTCATAAAACCACTAGTAAAATATGCATCCTTACTTATTAGTTCATCATTCTGAGGGGCAAGAGAACTTCTTGGGGCATCTAGAGCAGATGTTCCAGAAGGTGGTTCTGCTGATGTTGACCTGTGAGAAAGGTCAACTTTTGGTTCAGGTGGTTTTGAAGATTTGAGGGACAAAGAATCCAACGACAGGCTCCAGATCTCATGATCGAATGGTTCTTCAACGTTGCTAGATGAATGATTCTGGCTAAAGAGTGGTGGGGGGTTCTGGGAAAATCCTCCTGCAAGTACAAAAAAAATGGTGTGATTTTCATCTAGTTTGTGTGGAAACGGGAAGGGTACAAAAAGAAAGTTTCAACTTTTACAGCAGTTACCAGTCTCTCCTTATTTTTCCTTTTGACACCTAATACTCACTCAGTATGGGATAAGGTCAACAGCAAACAGTCCAATCTCCAGAGAGAATAAGATACATATGTTGACATCAAAAGAGAGAAACATAAAGAAGATAAAATCACAAAGCTTTAGAGAGGCAATAAAAATGAACTTCCTAGATACACAGATTTCACAAACTAATTAGTTTTCATGGAGACTAGTGCAAATAAGTCATAAGAGATTCATCTACTCAAATTAGGAACAAAGGGGTAATCTTCAAAAGTGAAGGGATTTGTGAATGGTTTAAGAATAGGCTTTTCGGTAATAAAGAGATAAGATATCAGTTCCTTAAAATACATAAGAAAAATGTGAATGCCAAGAGTAGCTGTCCTTATAATCTTGCAACGATGATAACTTTATAAGAACCTGACATTAGACTTGATGCATTGAATTACCTGTATAAGATCAACCAAACTTTTATGACGATTATTCGATGACAATCTGTTCTGCCCAAGCATGATATCATCCGACACTCTGTCCCCCGGGCTCCTCCTCGTGAGTTGAAAGAGAACTTCCAGGCATGTGGCGTCCAAGGTGAACGCTTTTCCTCAAATGAGGAAGCATGGGGCCCACATCACTATTCAAATGATGGTATGCTGAATATAATGGATCAAATTGCAGCAGATCTTCACTACTCAAAGCTGTCAAACTGGAAGCAGAAAGGGGCTGCTCATTTACAAGATCGCCAAAAGCTGCAAACGAGCCTTCTATACTGGGTGGTGCACTCCCACTGCGACTTGGAGCAACGTAACCCGAAGTTCTATCGATATTATGGCCTCTAAGAAGCAACCCTAGCTCGTCATTTACCACGCTAGTAGCTGATGAAGCAAAGGCAGCAGTGCTCCTGGACGGGGACCACTTTCCAGCTCCTCGGTTGTCCAAAATCCTCATAGGGTTCTCAGTCGCCATACTAGTTGTGCTGAGAATAATCAACACTGGTTTTTCACATTTCTTATCTGTGAGCAAATTGTCACTGTAAGTGGAACCATTCTATTCTAACCAGAACAAACAAAGATAATCACATTATTCACTCACAAGACAATTAAGGTAACATACAAGCTGGATTAGTTAAATTACATAAAACAACAGCAAACATATATACATGTGAAATCAGCTGGAAACAAAACAGAACGGGATAATTGACAGTGATCTTTAAGTGGCCACACATGAAATTTTGCCGATAGATGTAGGTAGCAATTAAAAAGCAAAGATTAACCTAGTGGTCCAATTACTTCACCGTATGCTTCATGATCATAAATAACAAGGTTTTGATGATAATTCTACATAAAGAAATAAAATTACTCTATGCTGCTTTAATCATAACCACGGATTAAAATTAAAAAAAAAAAAAAAACTGAAATATTTCCAATTCTTCACACGTACTAGCTTCTCTTTCATGATAAACAAAACGAACGTACACCAAAACATTCACCAAGGGTCAGAGAATTCAAAACACAGTAATTTAATATTTATCATACTCTCACAAAAGCCACAATCTTGAAACCTTTACAAAAGTCAAGAACAATAAATTTATCAAACCCATCCCCAAACCCACATGAAATTAAACAATAAGATTACATAAATGCAAGAATTCGTCGAAAAGCAAAGAAAGAAGAGTGAAAATGAAGGGTGCTGTGAAGCAAAAACGATGAAGAAAGGTCAAAGAAGTCACCTTTTCTGAGAGACCCTCAAAGTGTAGAATGAAAAGCCAAAATTCAAAGCCCGAAACAAAACCCAGAGAGAAGAATGAGTTCGGTGTTGTTCTTGTTCTGTTTGTGTTTGTTTTTAAAATACAAATGTCGACTCCTAAACCCACCACGGTGTCTACGACTCTAACACACTCTCTCTTTTTCTTTTTTCTTTTTTCTTTTTTTGTGATTTATTAATATAGATTGATAGATATGTGTATATCACACTGTATATTTAATGACACTATAGTAGGGAGTCTTCCAAATTACGGTAATGCCCTGGACAATATTTTTTTGGGTAACCATCCAACATGTTGGAAAATTCAACCGTGAAATTCTACTATTCACACTGACCAATAATATACTTATTAAAACTACACGAGTTTTCACGTGAAACTTGTTTACAATAGAAAACTTATATTGTTACATTACTTTTATTAATTAATATTTATAGTATTTAATATTATAATTTTATTTTATAAGTGTAATAATATCAGTTGATAAGTGTAGTGATATTAATTTATTAGTATATTGATATAAATTTAATACTATGAATAAATTTCATCGGAGACATACTCTTAAAACTATACTTTTTTTACGAATTAGGTGAGGTTTTGTATATGTGAATATTAATACTGTAGTATACATTTTTAAGGTATTAATTTTAATCATTATTCTCGGTTAATATCAAATAAATAATTAAATTATTAATGAAAGTTAACTAAGTTTATTAAATTTAACGATACTCGTTAAAATTATACTTGAGATTATGATTGGAAGAGTAGTGATATAATTTATACGACAAAAACTTGTATAGACTTTGTTCATACTATGAATTTTATTTTTAATTCATGACATTTGATCCTACCCAGAGCATAATACGGGTTAAGTTTAGTGATTTTAAAAAATATATTAAAATGAATCAAATAATCAAAATTCATAGCATAAACCTAGTTCATGGAAATCAACTCAATTTATACATAGGACTAATGTTTTTACGGTTGTCTCTAGCTAATAATAAATCATTCCTACATATTTTTTTAAATATCATTTTAATTTTTAAAAATATTTATATAATTCTGTCAAAAAAAATTATATAATAGATATAGTTTTGACATTTTCTCCTCCTTTTGTCTTATATATACCCCTAGCATGGTCATTTCAAATTTCATATAAATTTGTTGTTTGAATAATTTTTTAGTCAACAACAATTATTATTAAAAAAATTTAATTAAAGTTAATTTTAGCATAAAAATATTTTTAATTTGTCTGAAAAAAAATTCAAAATAACATCTAAAAAGAATAGAAGAGAAAATTACATAATGAGGCACACACTTACATGAGATCATCTCAAGGTGAGACGGGGCATAAATTGGGCATTAGCGCTTTAACATTTGGGTGTGATTTGTGATAAGTTATACCCAGTCATCTCATGCATGAGACTGTCTCATACATAATATATTCCAAATAATAAAAATGAAATCACATTTTTCAAATATTGTCATTTTGATAATATATAACGGATTAAAATTTCATATAAATAGGATATAACATATGTTAAATAATAAAATATAAAAATAATATACATATGTGTAATAAAAATACTAAGAAATTGACGTATGATGAAATCAACAAAAAATATTAAACACATATCTCAAAAATAATTTTAATATTGTTTATGCATAATAGTAATATTAAAAAAATAAAATTCATCGTGAAATCGAATTCACACGAATATTTATGATCATAAATGAATAGGTATAAAAGGATTTTGAGTAGAAACTGTATCACAATTCACATGTACACATTACGTCCTTTAATAAAAGTCATAATAATTTATTAGAATGCAGATGCATCATCAACAAAGCGTACGCTAATGCTACACCTATGTCATTCTAGTAAATAAGAAATTCAAAACTATGAAGTGTTGAATATCATTAATAGTATCCAAATTATGTTTTGTCTAGTCTACATTTTCCCAACAACTTTCTACTTAATTCGCCATTTAAATAAGATCATATATTTATATTGTATCAATATTTTAAAATCACATCACACTAGTCTATCATAGTCATAAGCTTCATTTCAGGGGAGGATTAATTTTAACTTAATCCAATATAAATTCGAATAATTAGTGGTTTGCCTCTCGTGCAGGTCACCTAAAGTTTAATATTTTATGATGTTTTGATGAAAGTTTTGATATGGTAGATATAGAGGTGGTGGCGGAACTTTAGCTATCGAGGACATGGGATGAAGTATGATCGGGATAATGAAGTTGATAATGCAGTGATTGAGTCGATGCTCAAACACATGGTCTATGTTTTACTTTCTCCAAGACAAGATTTGATTATGTGGGAATGATTGTTCGAGATATCGCAGATATGTCAATTGTTTTTTATCGAGTTACTTTTACTTGGACGAGGGGAGTTGGCAATGATGTGGCTCATTTATTGGCTCTTTTTGCTTTATCTTCTATTTCTAATTTCTCTTCGGTCTGACTTCACGACCATGTTGTTGCTATTTTGGACATCGCTTTTGCGAATTCTTAATATCATTTTTTTTTTTCTGTCAATTATTTTTAAAATTGTTAGGTTATTCGATTTTCTCTGCTCCAACGGGAGATGAGAAATCACGAACGGCGGCACATCGTTCAATGGCTCACAATATCGATCAAAGGTTCCGAATTGAACAGAGGAGCTCATAGCTCTATTTTGGAAAGGTAAAATGAGTGCAAAATTGTCTATTGATTTAAAAATTATATATGATTTAGTAACCACTAAATCTTTAAAAAAAATAATAACTTCAAGAGTCGCTGCGTTTCTCTTGCGACTTTTTGCTTCTACGTTTCTGCGTATAGATGCGCCTTTTTCACTTTTTATGTTTTAACCTATTTAAATTTAAAACCCCACTTTTCTTTATTAAAATTTTTAATTTACGGTTAAAATATATATATATATATATATATATAATTAAAATCCAAATTATCATCAAAAGGTCTTATTAAACTAAAAAAAATGTCAAATAAAGAAAATTTTATTTAAATAAACTAAACAATTGGGTTTTGATATAATCAGGTTATGTTAAAATCAAACTTTACGGATCTAATATTGAATTTTATGTACAAAAAATTTTACAAATTTAAAAAAAAAAAAAATTGCATACATTCTTTCGTCGTATGTGCTCATATTAGTGCGGTGGTGGTGGTTAGGCATGCTCAAATTGAACCGGAACCGCCGGTTCAAACTTCAAACTGCCTTTTTCAGATTTATTTTTTTATTCAATGGTTTAGATTTTCTTCAACTCAAATCTAATGACTATAATCATATAATCATTTGTAGTGTACTACTAGCCTACTAGCCTACTATTAGTTTTACAAATTTACCATTGTTGCATTTTAGTATTGTACTAATGTTTGATGATGTATCAATTAGACAATTATTATGTATTTATAATTGTCTAATTATAAAATTATGTATATTTTAATTATTGTAATCTTCAATTTAAATTCTTAGACCAATAATTTGTCTTCATGTACATTTCTTCAAATTTAGATCTAAAAACTAAGAAAAAAAAGAAAAAAAGAGAGAGAAACCGGCTGGGATAAGGGTATTTTTTAGGAAAAATATTGTAAGTAGCAGCGACACTTCCAAATTAATTTGTGATGAATCTAACAAGAGTATTAATAAGTATTTCAACTTTTATTATCAATATTGTCAACACCATCACATCACCTATATATATACACACACAAGAGGCACACCTATATTGGGATACATAACATAATTTGAGCATAATATTCTAATATTTTTTAAAAAAAAAATTAATTTATATTATATCTCATCTTATATGATTTTTTGTCGATACTGCATAGATTCATCTATAGCATTTGATTAGATAGTCTTCAGGCTTCAGCATACACTTTTTTCTTTTCAACACTTACAGGATTTTGTTGTAACTTTAATTTGAAAATTATTTTTGTATAAAATTAACTTTGTAATTAGTCCATTAAAAAATTCATACTTCCAGAGAATCCCGTTGAAAAGGTTTGTCTTTCAACGTTATTATTTCTACTATTATTCTAAATGATATTATATACACAATTTTCCTTCAAACAAAGAAAGGAAAAATAACAGATGGAACCCTTTTCATTACCTAAGATGTTTCTTTCTCTTTTCTACTCAAAATTTCCAAACATGCATTCACAGAAACAAGCCAGTCAGCCATAAAGATAGCATGAATGCTTCTCATTCTGATATCTAAATAAAGATATATAAATAATTAACTGCTGCAGTTCAAATAATGTAGTTCAAACATTCAATTTCTTCCCTGACCTCAATGGGTTGCAACAATCCTGCAGGAAAGAAAAACTAACAAGGGAAAAGGATCGGGGATGGGTCCCTCTGCAACTTGCCATCCGACAAGCCCAATTTCTTCATCTTTTCTTCACACCAAATCAGCTGTTCTTTGCTAACTCTCCCCATTCGCAGAGCCCTCGATATAACTTTGACGTCCACAAGCCCCATCAACATCTCCACTTCTTCTGCACTAGTTGGCCAGCTTTTCTTTTTATAGCTCTTGCTTTTCTTCCACATCTCCTTCACTTTCACCGTTTTCTGTAATTTCAACGTTTTCTGTATTAGTTTTGAAGATTTTGGTACAAAAGGAGTGAAGAAAATATCAAAAGAGTTTGTGAGTTTCAACTTGGCAAGACAAGATTGAACCTGTTGAACTGGCGTCGTCATGTGGTGCTGACTCCCGAATATACCGAGAACGCCTCCTGATTTTTTCTTGTCAGTCTTGATGAATTGGCGGAAACTCAATATACAGCTTTCGATTACTTTGATCAAATCTGTGGCGAGAATCATAACATCTGGAGCCTCTCCGTCTCCAGAGCTCTTCTCCTCGGAAGCTAAAAGAATGTAGAAGTACTTTAGTAAACTTGAATGCAAAAACACAAACTCGAGGTTTAAACATGACTTTTTCCATATGGGATGGGTGGATTTGCAAGTATTTGCAAGCCATTTCTATGATTATTATTGACCATAAGCCAATGAACAAAGATGAGAAAAACCTATCTCAAATACTCAAGAAAAATTCTATATTGGGTCATGGACTTGTTCATTTCCCACTTGTTTCAAGGATGGTGGTAAGCCTCAAAAATATCTTCAAGCCAAAGAGGCCTCCTTATAAACATGATTTAAAGTACCACAATAAAGCCTTACTCCCCCCCTCCAAATCTTGATTATGAATAGAGTTGGAGAATTCTAAATATTTCCATGGTAAAAGAACAGATCGTAACCAGGGAAAATAGGACAGTAAGTTTAGAGTATTTTCCATTCGTACCTTCAATCTTTGGAACCTGCAGCAGTTTGGGTAATGATTTTCTCGTTCGAGCATAGATTTCTGGCCTTAAACCTTGTTCAAAAGGTTCATTTTCAATAAACCTCTGCAATAAGACCTGGAACTGCTGAAACTGCTGTGCACTCTGGTTGTAAGAGGTGGATGATCTTTCAGATTGGCAACATATTTTCTGATTCAGTTGGGTATATTGACAATGGAGGGCCTCCCAAGTCAAGCACAAATGAGCCACATATGCAGTTTCCAAATCCTGATGAGGGTCATGACCTGCCTGCTGCAACTGCTCAATTTCGTCGTCTGGTGATTCCAGTGTTTTCAGGGAAAGGCATCGCAGTGGAGAAGCAAGCCTTTTAGGGGCAGATCTTGGTGATGGAGTTGATGGAACATAAGAGCCTGTAGGATTTTAAGCATAAATGGGTATATAGGTTTAGAGATCTAAATATTTATTAAATTGTTAAAAATAAATGGATGATGCAAAACATAGTAGGAGATCCAGAATTTCAAGGAAACATGCAAGGAAGTTATTGGGAACAGAAAAAAGTAAATGACAATCATTTCCCAACTCAAAGATTTGAAGATCAATCGATTCAATTGGTATTTTTTTATCACAATTAATAACAATCAACTTGTGTTCCACGTGGCGCATTTGAGGCAAATCTTATATGGAATTCGGATACCTCGAGACGTCAGCCAAAAATTTCTAATATACGCAGCCCAACAAAGAAAAGAGACCTAGTCTTTGCCAAAATGCATGTGATTTTGATGAAACTCACTTCATGTTAAACTAAAACAATCATGCAACAATTGTGCATTGAAAATCCTATTTGCATCCTAGCAGACCTAGACACTGAACTAAAATAATTCTATTAAGAAGTTCTTATGGACACCAAAAACCACTCTTTTATATCTTTGGAACATAAAACCACAAATCAAAATTCTTATCGAGGCACACCATCATATTTAACACACGTGCATTGCAAAGTGAATCTAAACTCCAAGTCCCGTTTTAGTGACTAATGCCTATATAACAAGAATGTCATCAATGAGTTGGACGTGATATTTCAATATTCGGAACTAACGTCTCCATCAACAATCAATGGACGTAATTAGAAACTTTGGCAAACTAAGGTATACCAACGCAATTAAAAAACAGATCGTCAGCATTAAATAACGTCAATTAAGAGCAATATAAATTATTACCAAGTTCCAGCAGCTGCTGAGAGCTTGAGCGATAAAAAACGAGCATGCGCTTGCAGTATATGTCGTAAACAGCATCAAAACCGGACCAGAACTGGCGGCCTTCAGCTTCAACATCCCTCCATTCGGTACAAATAGTCTCCCCCTCTTCCTGATCTTCTTCTTCCTCGTCAGCTATAGACGCTTCCTCAGGTATCAATACCATGAAGCTGTTTCTCCTCAGCTCTTTCAGCCTCCTTTTCACCTCATTTGTGATGAAATCATCGTCATCGTCTTCCATCTCAGCATTCGTAGAATCAACATTGACCGGTTTACCCTCACCACCTCCATTCTTGGGCTCCTCCATCTGAGGAGGAACTGGCTGGTCTTGTGCCACATTGTTGGGATTAGGTTTGTGGGCATTCCTAAACTTCTTCAGTTTGAAGAAATCCATCATGATAAATAATGGCTTTCCTATAGTTTACAACTCCTTTTCCCCTGAATAAAAAAATTAACTACATTTCATGAAAATTCACATCATCCCAGTCAAACATAGCGTCTATAAATCAGTGACATTAATAATCATGCAAGCAATCACCGGATCCACATTCTTATTGCAAAATCCACTTAAAAACAAAAAAATTGATGAGCGCCAAAATGTAGTAGGTCAGGACTATGCGTCGCTATCACAAAACAAGGAAGAAACTAACAATTCGTGACTTTTCCGAAACAATCGACAAAAAAATGAGGTAAATCAACACCAAACAATGCTAAATAAATTAACAATCAACGAGCTACATTCAAAACGAATTCTGCAACCCTCCACCACCCCATTTCTTCCTTCCGCACACCATTCAAAAATGAATCTCTCATTTCGTTGCAGAATT
The DNA here is from genome assembly GCA_037126765.1 of Stenogyne calaminthoides. Classification (NCBI taxonomy): domain Eukaryota; kingdom Viridiplantae; phylum Streptophyta; class Magnoliopsida; order Lamiales; family Lamiaceae; genus Stenogyne; species Stenogyne calaminthoides. The sequence continues at coordinate 26,957,570 of JBBCBC010000012.1, forward strand.
AACAAAACTGAAAAGAAAGCTGAAAATCACTCACAGAAACAGTTGAAAGCACCACCGCAGCAGCTCAATCAAAACCCTAGGGCGAGGCGGAGAGATATAGGGAGAGCGCGCGTACAAATGAGCTTGGATTTGAGAAAAAAAAGCAAAAATGGGGAACGCAATAAATGCCAGATTTTTCAACATCGGAACAAATCGTAGTAAATGAAATCGGATTCCCCATACAAAAAAGCTTAGTACTAGTACAATTATTTTGTTGAGATTTTATGTAGCGTAGCAATTAGTAGCAATTACTGGAAGCTTATGCATTTATTAATGTTGGTAATATTTTGGTGTGATTTATTGGGAGTAAAGTTTATAGGGAAGCAGGAGTAGATTGAGATGGAGGGAAGAGGCAGAGGGGAGAGATGATCGCATCCATCCATCATCGATCGAAGCAAGAGAATATTGTCAGAAGAAACACTAAACAATGAGAACCTTCAGAAACTACAAAGACCAACCTTATGATTTTTCTAATTCTTTTTAATGTCATGTATTTAATTCTTTTTGTCCTTTCTTTTCCAATTTAGTCGCGATTAAATGCGTTTAGGATCACAAATGCAATATATCATTTTAGAAATATCGATTTATAATATTGAAATATGTAGTAATTTATTTACATTGAATTATACAATTATTTTTTCATATTAATAATTATACGGTTCAGTGTAAATAAATTGTATATTTTAATATAACAAATTATATATTTTTAAAATACACTATGAGTGCACGGTGCACCTGGATGCATACAATACTTAGGGTATGTTTGTTTATGGATTGGAAAGCCGCTTTTGGGATTTCAATTCTCAAATCCCCATTTGCTTATCTAGATTTGATTATAGGATTTTAAATCCCCCAAAAATTTTACCCTATATCTCAATACACTTATTTTCATTTTTTTCAAACACAATTTTTTAATGCACTATCAATCATTTATCACACACTATTCAATTATTATTATTTATCCAACTCAATACTTTATCTCCTACTTTTTTTACTTTATTATCATTACATAATCATTCAATCATTTCTATATTACCTTTTATAATATAATATTATTTTCTATCATCTACTTTTTCAAAATCCTACTTCATCAAATTCTACAAAATCCACACTCTCAAACATATATAAAATACAAATATTTTTTTTACTTTATATCAAATCCTTCTAAATCCCCTCTACAGGATTTCAAATCCTCTCAAAACTATAAACAAACGTAGCCTTAGACTTTAATCAGATGCCATCTTCTATGTAGTTTTTTGCTCAGATTGGACCAAAGTAGTTTGTTGAATTAATTGGTTGTATTGCCTTTTTTTTTAACTCAACTTTAATATTTTTTATATAACTCGGCACTCGGTCTGAGGATCAATTAATTCGGGAAATCAAAATACACATTTTATTTATGGGGTTCTACTTCAAGCCCGAACATAACTATATATGGATTGGTCCATCTCAATTTTTAAAATATCAAGATTAACTTCAATTTTCGAAGAGTAGATCTCCTATGGATAGTTACAACTCAAATGTCTTTTAAAACACGCAGTTCGTTTTTTAGACTTTCAGAGTATATTTTAGTGTAAACAAATTGCATATTTAAGTGCAACAAATTGTATGTGTAAAAAATGCACTTAAGTTACACGGTGCATCTGATACATACAAGACATCGTCATTTTAAATAAATAGTACTTTGTTCATTATTATTTGACTAATTTTATTCATTCGCACAAATTAATTTTCTCATTAATTAGGGTATAAAGATCCTTTTACCCTTATTTATTCATGATAAAAATTTGTGTAGTGAGTTCACAGTAAACTCTATTTTTTCAACATCATGCATAAACTTTATCAAGGTTTGCATAGGTACAATCACTAATTTAAATAATAATAAATTTATGCATAAAATGATAGAATTTATGTATAAATATGGTTCATATAAATATTACTTTTTATTTATATAGATCACAATTAGTAGTTGTCCTATTTATTCGTTTATTATAGGAACACAATATTTTATTAACAGTAAAGTGGTAGATAAATAAAAATACCATCTTTATATAAAATGGGAGGGTTATTAAAGAATGGAGGTAGTAATAGTATTCGATATGATCTTGTATTAAATTATTAATTGATTGAGGCAAAGAAGCACGTGTTAGTATTTTTTTGTTGAATCGAATACAACATGCTCCCATTCTTAGACCCCGTTTGTTATTTAAAAAAAAAAGGGAAAAAATTGATAAAAATTTATTTCTTGCAATTTCAATTGCGTGTTATTATTGATGTGTTTTTTCTTGGACTCGAAAGCCGCACTCTATTTTTTTCATTTTGGTTGAATTATTCATACCACACCTTACGTAATATTGCTAATACCAAGAATTATTTTTAAAATTCCTATATTATAATACATTTTAATAAATATGTAAAAAAATTAAATATATCTCAATGTACAAGTAAAATATATCGCATGATTGCATCACATTCCAATCGCATATCACTAAATAAATGGACTCTTAATGTATACAGTAAAAACCCCTTATAGGAATACTGTATATAGGAATAACCTCTCTATAATAATAAAAAATCACAGTCTCGATTGAGGACCAGTTATATTTAAGAATAAACTTTACATCGTAGTAAGTCATACAATTTTTTTGTCCCGTCTTAGGGATTTATGCCGTCATATAAGAATAAATTACATTATTTATAAAAAAAATTATATATCACTACAGTAAGTTTAAGATAACCTAAAATATTTATCTATGGTTGATTCATAAACATTTTAATTTGATAGTTTTTCACTGTATCATTCAACTTGCGTGTAAGTAATAACTCATCCGATTAGTTTATACATGTATTTTATACTATCAAAGTGTATATATTCATTTTAGTCAAATTCATATTAATTAATTAAATAAGTTTGTTATTGAATTTTCATACATGTAGTATGACATGTATTCTATTGAATATTATTTTTTTAAAATATAATTTTTTCTATGTAAAATTTTATTAAGAAATAATTTCTTTATAATAATATTTTTTTTCAGTCTCGATAATATGATCGTGTGGATTTTAAAAGTATATGTAACCTACGTTGTAAATTTAGCATTGACTTTTGTATAGTGAAAAGATTACATAATTTTTGTTTTCAGAAAATAATTTATAAAACGAATTTAAATGAAATATACGTCACGTGCTGAATCAATTATGTTTGTCTATGTAATTGACTTATAAATTTTGATTCAAACAAGAAATTATGACGCTTATCAAGCTTTATGTTTTGCACACCTGATTGATGGCTATGTTTGAACAACTATAGTTTATTTGACAAAAAAGGAAAAAGAAAAGGTGAGTTGAGGAAAATACCAAAAATTCTATGAGAGGGATCCAGGTGAAATCTAATGTGTTGTACGGTCGATGAAGATACGTTAGAAAAAGCTTTAATCAAATGGTGGCCCACCAAATTCCAGTCCCCATCCTTCCTTTTTTACTTTTTCCAGACTTCCGACAGACCCGACCCGGCCCAATAACCCGGTTGTTGTGGATACTGGATTGTCTCAGTTTTTAACCATCGGCCCACGTAAATTAACACATCCATTCTAAGCTTATGTTGCAACAAGCCCAAAATGTCCAAGATTTTATCTTTTTTGTTTTGGGGTTTTATTAATATTTTCCAATTTCAATTGTCTATATAAATACGAGTTACACTTGTATGAAACAACTTTATAGTGAGAATATAGCATAATTTGGGCATATGAAGCGTTAACACTTTAATAGGGCTAAGTCTTATATGCATCAGGTGCACCGGACACTCCATAGTATATTTTAGAATCATGCAACTTATTGCATTGAAATATGTAATTTTTTTACACTGAACCGTGCAAATTAATAGTTGCACGGTTAAGTGTAAACAAGTTGCATATTTCAAGACAACAAGTTGCATGGTTTTAAAATACACTATTGAGTACATTGTGCACTGGTGCACATGAGACCCAGTCTTTTGAAAGGGGTGGGTGTTGGTTTATAATAATTTGTACCTTATCTTATATATGAAACCGTCTCATACGAAATTTTATGTATAATAAACTCCAGAATGCATCGAACCCTCCCTAATCCTAAAATTGAACTTCCCCTTACTAATTTGGTTCTAAAATCAATCAAAACGATGCAGCTCATTTATAAACTCCAATCAATTTTAATTTTTTTTAAATGGTGATTCAAAACTATGACCTCACGACATAAGTAATAGTGTTTTAATCAAATACCCAAAAATAAATAGAATAAATCTCTTGTGAACTCAATTCACATAAATTTTTCTTTTGAGTGTTAATATTGTACATCTGAGAATGTGATTATTTAAAAAACAATTAACTTTTAAAGAGTGATATTTGAAAAAAATATTCACATGAACCTCGATTCATCGAGGCTTCCTTTTCGTTTAGGGATTGTCCGGAATAGGCAGGGAATAAGATTTTGATCTCAACTAATCCGGATTTGGTTTCATGGGATGAGGGGCATACGATATCTTCAATAGGGGGTAGAAAATGTATTAAAGGTGAGATATAACATATTACAAATGCTTTATATTACAAATTGTCTTATATTATTTGAATAGATTCACAAAAATGTTTTCTTGTTTTCAATTCAATTTAACGTTATTTATAACATTTCAATATGTATTCAATCTAATCATATAATCCAAACACATATCTTGATTCAAACAAATTGATCAAATCAATCCAATCTTATTCAATCCTATCCACACCTAATCAATCAATTAAAAGTGAAGCAAACGCGCGAAGGTTTTTTCCAAATAAATAATGCTGTAAAATGTATTGTTATATTTATTTATATATTTTCAAGTCCGAAGCACATACATACATCATACATATCATACACCCTGTGAACATTACCATTACAAAGATAGGGATGGGGATTAGTATGTAGCCAAGTTGCTGGTATTGGGTGAAGAAACTTTTGTTTAGCACACCCAATAGATCATAGTAATCGAATCGCACAAAGCAATCACGAAAATCTGTAAACAACCTCCTGAATATCTTCCTCAACTTTGTATGATCTCGAATATGGATATGGCAGAAATACCTGCACAACATTCATCATAACATGATTAACATCACATGTATACACACAATTTACAAGTTTAGAGCTACATATGCTTGCTTACATCCCCCTCGGGCTTAACACGTTTAAGTAAAGCCGAAAGGTCTGATCACTTTCCTCCAAGTTGTCGATAACCTTCAAGCAAATCATTGAAGCAAGCTCGTGAGCTCTGTCCCTTGATTTCCCAGAAGCAATAAATTGATCTGTTACAGCACACAGTTAACAGGTTACAATTCAGTGATTTTTAAAAAACAATGTTGAGATTGATTTCATGTGTGTGAGATTGAGCCATTTCATTCAGGAAATGTATTGATAATAGCAGATGTATTGAAACTTTCAGAAAATCTATTATGATGCAAGTTTATCCAGACATAATAGTGGAATATGATGTAAAATTTTGCAGCAATCTCTTTAGAGGTTACTTCTCTAACACTTGTTCTATAGTTAATCATCCTTTCAGTCAAAGTTCTTTAACTTAGATCAGGAATTGGCAACCGTCAGTATAAAATTTCTGATTATTGGGGTGAAGAGGATTAATTTGAACGGAGACACCTCAAACCATTTTTATTTCCCTTACTTTATAAGAACATGTTTTTCTACTAGACTTATTATGATTAACTGTACTGGTTTATACTCGCAGTCTGTTAGCATTTTCACTTTGACAGATGAAATTTAATTAAAAAACTTTTCTGCAATTATAAACTGAACATCGTATATTACAAAATAAACTTAATGTTTGAGATTGCACCTATCATAGTTCCATGAAGTATCGATGAAGGAGGCAAAGTTGAAATTTCAAGCTGCTCTTTTAAGAACATGTATGTATGACCTACAATCTCACTTAGCTCATCATCAAGTCCAAAAATACATTTACCAAGTATACAGTGCAATAAACCTCCTGTAAAAAACAGTATAGATATTAGAACGTAAATGAGTTCCAGGGGTAGCAAAAGGAATTTTATTCATATTCATATCAACTGTGTTTAAGCTAAAGAATGAAAGGGACAGATTAGTAATGCATCATTACAACAATTATTTGTTTGTGTTGGCCAAAACAGTTCAAGAACTCGTTTTTCTAGCTCATTAACAAGTGCTGGTGAGGTTTCTTTCTACAATCTAAGGCCTTGTTAATATACTCTAGTGAATCACAGAACAAGCGATGTTAAAGACTAATATTCATCAACAAAATCAAGTCACATGGCAACAAAATTATTCTTTTCTCCATCCTCCTTTTCTCAAGCATGTTAAAAAGCCTATTAATTGCAGTCACTCTTTATCAGAAACACTAACGAAAGCATGTTGTGAACATTCAGAGTAGAAACAAAAGATTTACCTTTTGCTCATCCCACGAGGAATAGGGCCAGAGCCACCTTTTACCTTGACCAGCCAAAGGAAAACACCTGATAAGAGCAGCATACCAAAAACAATCGTGCCTAAACAAATCAGCCCAGTGCTTATTAACACACGAGAGCTTTCCCCAATTCACTATTGGAACACGTATAAAGATTTCTATCGAGAGATGATCAGGAAGCTTTGTGAAAGGACTGTCAACTGAAAGCAATGAGGTTTTGTTGCTCTCCTCTTCCATTCACCAAACCACAGCATGTAGTAGTTGAGTCTACTGAAAAAAGAGAAAAACGGAGGAAACCATCAAATAAAAGAAGGGGATAAGTTTGAGCAATTTGTGGCAAAATTGAAAGAAATTTGCATAAAAATCTGTATGTGAACCAAAATACAGAATACTTTGAAGATTGACAGTAAGTTCAGTTGACTACCAGAAGTGAGAATTAAAAAGAACTGATGCAAATACATGATTGACAAGCTTAAATTTCATTGAAGAATCGAGTTGGACATAACTATCATAAGGCACCTACAGATTCTAGACTCATCATTAAATGAATTCCAAATGTATCATAATCGATGTACAGTTGTTGAAAAAAACATGAAAAAAATTCAATGCACAGTCAAGCTTCCACCAACAATCATAGTAAGAGAATACAGATTGCGACACAATCAGCCCTAAGTTAATATTTAAGATTAACAAGTTTATGGCAGATAACTGGTAAAAGAGTATAAACTTTCAATCATACTGAACAACACCGAATAAACACAATAATAGATGATAACCACAAAACAGGAAAATAAAGTGTTGAAATTAAGATGATGCAGGCGGAGAAAAACAAGCTCTAATTACGATAAAATAGATAAATTATAAAACAGTGCGAAGAAGAAGGTTACCGGGTTGTGGGCTTTGTGCTTTCCAGAATTGAGGTGGGTCCAAAAAAGAACTGATTTTTGGCAATTGGTATGGAGATACAAACAAGACGAAGATAAAATTTTCGTTTCATTTTCTCTTTCTAGATATTCCGTTACTTTTTTGTAACAGTAGTAATTACTGTTACAGTAATATTGTTGTTTAATTAGTAAAAGCAATATTCGGATAGCTCAGTCAAGTATTAAAAGGCAGCGGGAACCAGGTTCCATCCAGGTTCCAGATTCACTAGTCACGTTGGGTAGGGATGTAATTAAAATGAGTTGCTCTTGAATTAGGCTTAGGGTGTTCACGGTGAGGTTTTACAGTTTTTACTGCTAAATTTGAATTATTAGCTACATGAGATTCAATTAATTGTACAATTTTAAATTGTGATTTTTCATATAAGTGTGATCATGTGATTTTGAATGATTTCGATGGGTTTATTTATGATTTTACAATTTAAAATGGCGTAAATATTATTAGAAGAAAGTGATGTAAAGTAATATAATAGGAGGCTCACTATAAGGTCTGAAAATGTGTGTAGTAATTACTATGAGGTGCAATCTAAAAATTCTTCTTACTCTTGGGTAAAAAATAGGGTGTAAAATCATACATTCTTTATTTATTCTTCCATCTCGATAACACAAAGTGAATGTCTTATTCATGATGAGACTTATTTATTTTTATCAAACCAAGCTTTTTTTTGGATTTATTCATCTTCCATCAATATTTTAATACCTTTTTTGTGAAAAAGATTTTAATTTAAAACTTTGTTCATATTTTTTTTTTTTTGTAGCTCTTTGTCCAAAGTTTTATTATATTACAAAATTCAAATTTTATTACGAAAATTAGCAAAATTTTATCTTTATAATTAATATATTTTACTTGTACATCTTTATCAAGTAAAAAAAAATTAGCCTGGGTAAAAAATATTTGCACAAAAGCTGCGAAATATTTGTGCAGGTGCAAAAAATATTTGCACAAAATGCAATCAATTATTATTCATAAAAGAAAACAAAGAAATCTACTTAATGCCACAAACTATTTCTATAGCCTCGGAGTTACATGCACAAAAAAATGATGCCCAATTCAAATCTGAAAAACCAAATCACGAAAAAGAAACTTGACCGCACAAAAATGTAGAAAAAAAAAAATTGCCTGCAAAAAGTATTTGCACAAAAATCTGAAAAAATCTGTGCAGGTGCAAAAATCAATCCAAAGACGACTTCACCCTTCTCGTAGTAGCAAGAACCATGAGAAAAATGGCTTTCTCTAATGGCTACCTCTCAGCATTTTCCCACCACCCCCATCCACACTAACCCACCATGGCCGCTTCCCACTCCCTCCTCCCACCCATCGCCATACTCACTCCTCGCCTAAATGATTAGACGATCGCCCATGACGTTGGACATTCAACGCGTATCTCCATCAAAAAAAATGAAAAAAAAACAAACTTCGATAAAAAACACTCTTAATTTGGACCCTATACGAATCCGCCCGGCTTATTCCAGATCCGTGTCGCCTCATTCATGTATTTATTCATTAAAAATCAATCTATAGCATCAGATCCGCCACAAATCGACCCCCACCACACACCACCAAACAACGTGGGCGGTCAAAACCTAAAACTCCCCATGCAAAACATCAAGTGCTGCACGGATACCCATCTTCTGCCCGCCCCAGCCTCATAGCAGCAGTAATCGCCTCCCGTTAAACATATGTTTTTTGCGGAAAATTTGAAAAGTGTAGAATCTTAATTTGTTTTCAAGTTTGAATTTTAGAGGAAGATGGTTTTTGAGAGAGAGAGTGTGAGAATCGTTTTTTTTATTTTACGTGAAAGAGAGGGGGAGTAAAACAGGTTTTGATTTTTTGGAGAGAGAGGGAGGGTGGGTGGGAGAGTAATTTAGGTATTATTTATTTTAATAAGTAATAAAGGGTATTTTTGGGTTTTAGATTAATGGAATTTAGTGCCTTAAAGTAATATAGGGTTTTGATTGAACCTTTGAGTAATTAATTGAAGAATCTTGAACCTAAAGTAATTTTCCAATATAATAATAATAAATTTGATTGATCGGTGTTCTACAATATGATTTTAAATTGAAAAAAATATATATTTAGAAATAAAAAAATGAAATAATATATTTAAACTTGTCTCGTATAAATCTACGTATTAAAACATTTAGCTAAAAAACTAAGATTCGGATTTTAAAAAAATGAAGATGGTTCATTTCTTTGTGAATTTAGTTGAAAGTGAGTCTATAAAATTAGGATGTCGAATAGTGCGTCATAATTTCCAACTTGGCGGTCTTGATCGGTGCGGCGTGCAACAAAACATCGTAATTGCATCGACTTTGTCTACGCGATTTTGCATCAAAAAAAATTAACTACGATTTATTATAAAAACTTATCGATAGCGGTTACCAATGCGACTCGGTTACTGGTGATTTTTCCCCGATTGATTTTTTACACGCGTTTTTTCTTAAAAGTCACTTTGTCATTTAAATTCTTAATAAAACTATCGATCCTTGTAAATCCAAGTCAACGGGACAATTTTTATTGAGACGAGGGATAGTAAGTAATAGGTATGAGTCATGACTTTTCTTTTTTTTTTTTCAATGGGTCACAACGCTTTGAGTCAGAAGAGACTCCATGCTTTAAAGTGTTTGCAATATATTCTTCAAATTAAAAGATCATAATTCTCATATATTATTTCACAGCGGTAGAAAGTCATCCATATGTTTCCCCAAATCTTTTTGAGGAATATACACTCAAAACTATGTCTTTGAAGAATATACCAATCAATAATCATCAACCACAGTCCACAAGTTCACAATTTAACACTACAGCCCATAGGACAGGTATCACGCATGATGATGCCGTAATAAGATGCATCAATTTTTCATATCTACTACAGACAGTATCACTACAACTAGAACTACAGTATCACTACAATCCTTGACGATTAAGAACCTTTCTCAACAGCGCCTCCCTCCGGGAAACGGACTCCCCAACAGCTCCCCCTTCCTCCGCCGCCACTCCCTCCTCCTCCTCCTCCCGCCGTCTCCCCTCTCTCCGCCGCCCAACCACCTCCGCCCGTCTTCCCTCTCAGCCGCCTCACCCTCTCTCCTCTCCCTCCTTCTCCCCCCCTCCCTCCCCCTCATTACCCCCTTCGCCTTCTTCCCCAAACCCCCAACACCACCACCACCATCGCAACTCCCGATCCGCCGCCGCCAAGCGCAGAATTCTCCCCACCCTTGGATGTCCCCAACAACCCGAAATCAACCCTACTCCACCCAATTTTATCCTCATTATCCCACCCGAATCTCTCCTAATTTCCAGCAATTCACTTACCGCGTTCCGCCATCCCCGTTCGAACAGTGACTCGCGCTGTCCCCGTTCAGGATCTTTCCGCCGCCTCCCTCCACCCGATCTCGGTACACCGGGTCATCCAGTACTTCGTCCGCCATTCTCGCCCACACTTCCATGTCCTGCTCTCAGATTCTTCGATACCCATTTCAAATAGGCCTGTGGGAGGGTTCCCAGCATTTTCCTTTGTATTTCCCGAAATCGACGAATCTGTCTCTCGCCGGAGTACCTGGATCTCGAAAAGCGGCGGCGGCGGCGACGACGATAGTGGATCTGGCCGATTTGGGGATTTTGGAGGAGTTAAACACGAGAAAAATTGACGATTTTCGGTGGAATTGCGGTGGATGGGATAGTGAATGCGAGACTGGTGTTCGGAATTGGTGCTGGAATTGATGATTTCCACGGGGATATTGTGAATGTTAGATGGCCCATTTCATTCGGATATTCGCCCTATCCTATATCTGGTTCTCCTTTACCAAATGGAAAACGAGGGACCAACTTTATGATACATCACATATTCGCCCTCATCCTCTGTTTTCTTTATTGCTATTAAAATATTAAATGTTGGAAATTAGTGTATACTATAAATTATTCATCTTAAAAAAGCATTACATATATTTTTGAGTAGGCTTTTGTGTACCCTATCGATAAAGTGGTGGGATCAGGAAATTTGAAGAGGGTATCTTGTTATTATAGAAACATGAGATATTTTTTTTTAATTTCTTAATTTATAATAATTTATGTCTTCCATTTTTGTGTCAAAAAAATTTCGCATTGATTTTTAATCGTATAATTAAATTGATTGTTCAATTTTCTTATTTTTTGCAAAAAAATGGCAAACAACACCATTTTAATGATATGTAAGACACACGCGATAAAATTTGGGGATGCCGCCGATATGGCCGTGAATCTTTATTTGTTATTTATTTTTTTATTTTTTTACGTTTTTTAAATCAATTAAAAAGCATGGCGTATATAAATAGACAAATAAATATAATGAAAATTAAAATTTAAAATATGTAAATGAATGAACGACTAAATTTATTTTTGAAGCGTGGTGAAGAAGTTGAAAATTTGGGAAAGAAAGTGAATTTTGAATGTGTAAAATATCTACCATGATCTAATTGATTTGTTGCCCATGATCTAATTTCCATATTTCTCGACGAATTTTTTATTTTATAAATCAATTGATTTGTGGCCCCATCATCTAATTTCCATATTTCTTTCCTAGTTTACTCCCTCTCCTCCAGCCACCAATCACGTCTGCTGCCTATGTGATATATCTAATTAGTTATTTTTATTTTTCATTTATTAATATATCTAATTACTATAAATAGAATATATATATTAAAAAAAAAAAAGAGAGTATGCAAGTGCATACCCTTTTGTGTGAATGTATCCGCCTCCAATATCTCATCTCATTGTAGTTTTTTCAAAGCAAAACAAATTAATTTCATCATGTTTTTATGATTTTGCATTAACTACCTGTCAAAAAAAAAAAAAGATTTTGCATTAACTATAAATATTCTGATTCTAAAATAATAAAAGCAAATTTGTATTGTTGGTTTATTATGCACATAAGAATATTAAATATTATGCTAGTAGTGGATCGATTTAGTCAAAGAACACATATACATTAGTTAATTATTTTTAGTCTTCTTTAACTTATATTTTAAATTAAAGATAAGTTTATACCTACCCAATAGTAGTTGTCAATTGTCATTGCATCTTCGGCTTATGACTAGCCATCATAGTTAGGATGGAAATGGATCATCTTCATTCATGTTATATAAATTTAGAAAAGGCAAAATTTTTGTATCCATTTGATTCATGATAGCGAACTTTGTTTTTTAATTCATGATATTTGATCATATCAAAATATAATATGAGTAAGTTTAGTGATTTAGAAAAAAATATTTAAAAATGGGTTAAATGAGTCGAGAATAATTGATTCGCCTTTAACACTCGGTTCATGGAGACCAACTCTTTAGAAAGATATCGAGAATTTGATAAGATTGTTGAAATTTAGAAATCGTAAACCGTATCTCGTCGCCCGTGAAATAAATATTTCACCAACAACGAACAATTAAGTGCATAATTAAATACGAGTAAATGTAAGCAAAATTCTATTGATTAAATGCCTTGAGATCTCATTTATGGTATCGCGTAACGTTAGTTTTAATGCGCAGATCTTGACATTGAATCCACAAGAGATGAATTTATGAGGAAAATTTAGCTTAGAGATTTTTGGAGAAAAATAAAACTAATAATATATGAATACCGATGGTTCATATATATAGGAGGCAGAACACGTCTTCTTTAGCTAACCTGATAGGAAAAATCACAATAAAATAAATCTCTTAAATTTATTTCCCATATAAAACTCTCTGGATTTAAATTTATATATGACAAAATCTCTACGATTTATTTTATATATATTAAATCCATAATAATATTCCAAATATTATTGTTGGGAGTTCTTATTTAATTAAATCAATTTAATTAACCATTAATAATAATTAATTTTAAATTAAAATCTATTATTAATTACTTAACTTCATAAATTAATATTAAATCTAATTTAACATTTAATAAATCAACTATAATTAGTAAACAATCATTACTTGTTGTGTGACCATGTAACCTGCGTATATATCGGCGATTAGTCAAACTTGGTCTTAATTGAACCATAGACAATAAATCGGACATTCTCAATATATGAGAGTGCGTTACTGAAAAGCGTGCAACTACATGTCAGCTGAAACATTGAATTTATTGCGATTTCCTCGCTTTCATTCGCGAATCTCGATTAGTCTTGAACATGATGAAAGTATACTATTCAAATAACTTAATCGATTTATCTCTAATCACTAATTGATCATTCATGCCACCTTGTACAAAAAGTTCAAGATTGAGGGGTGCATTGATCAATGACTTTGATCAATTATGATAGAAGATGAATATTCTCTCTATCTCTACATCCGGCTTTGAGGAATGAATCTTTTTCTTGGCTCATTACCCACACTAACGTACCTTAACCCGTGATGAACTACGATCAAACCCGTATCTACCCGTGGAAGGGTGCTGGCGTCAGACATGGTCAATTTCATCCTTCCATAGCCGAGTGCGTGTTGACCTCAAGTCAAAGGGTATCGCGCTCGCTCCCCAATAACCCGAGACACCAGTGACACATATAGTGGAACTAAATCAAGCGGTTTCGGATGGGTATCCAATACTCTCTGGGTATTTATTGCATCATCATGAGATACTGGTATCTCGTAGTAAATGAGATCTCACTACACTCTCTAAGAGTATAATTGATTGCACACCAATCTCCATTGCATCATCAATACACATTCTTGATGATACTCGATTTAATTGTTGAGAATCGTCTTGGGTAAATGCAGGTTCTCGCTCAAATAATGACAACAATGACTCAAGAGAACACGTATAAGAACAAATGCAAACAATCTAAGCATAATATTCTAATAAGTGCAATGCCATATATTTTAATATTAAATAAGCGATAATAATAAATCAATCTTTTGAATATTATCTGAGCATTATGCGACAGTGATGGATTGTCTACAGGACCTTAACACTAACAATGAATAATATGTAAAACTAAAAAAATTAGTAAACTTTTATATAAAATATTTCATGGATTTAGGAACCATGAGAGAAATATGACTTTGAGTCAAAGTGTCTGAGTGAAAAATTTTGAATCTTGTCTTGCGAATCGAATCGGGTTAAACAAATATTTTTAAATTTTTTGCACAAATGTAAAAATTGCAAAAACTTCATTTCTCACGAGATCTATGTTATTATAAAGCAAACTTGTGTGAGTACATGTATGTGTTACTCCAATGAAAGATTTTTGAAAACATGACTTGTGGGTTACAAGGAGAAACTAAAAAAACACAAAAGGAAAAACTTCATGTGGCGGATTAAATGCTGAATTGATTAGTCAAACATATTTTCTATAAAATTAATTGAAATAACTTCAGATGTCACGTATTCTTATAAAAGGCAAACATATTATTCTTTGTAAGTACATGTATGTGTTACTACATGACAAATAACATATACTTATTTTTCGGTACACATGTATATATACATAAGATATTAAAAATTAACATTACTATATGCGAAAAGGGATTCTTTAGTGAAAGAAAAATGTGTATTATTGTGCTAACAAAACAATATTCCCTTTATTTTCATCAGCTCCCTTTGCTTTTATATATATATCTTCTTCGATTTGTGATCAATTGTAAATAGTAAAACCCCGAACAATCGAGACCACATCATTGTATTAGTAAAAATATTTTTTCTTTTTTTTCATTACCTAGTAACACATAATTCTACTCTTACGTTGTATACATCTTTGTCTTTATAGGAAGGCAGTATAGCGAGCCCTACATTTTGCCTTTTGCATGAATTTTTTTAAAAATATCCACCTAATAGGTTAGGCCAGATATGATAATTCCACAATTTTTAACCTCCTTATATTTTAATTATTATTTCGCAAGTATTTACTTGAAAGTACTCTGAAGTATAATACGTAGTATTTCAAATTTACAAAAACTGAGGAAAATGAAAAAAAAGAGACTATTATTCAATTTTATATTCATGTATACTTTTATATCTTATGTATTGCAATTATATTTTAAATATATACAAGTCTTATATGTATTAGGTGCATCGGTACTTTATATAGTATTTTAAAACTATGTAACTTATTTGCATTGAAATATCTGACTTGTTTGCACTATCAAATGCAATTTATTTTTCAAATTAAGCCATTTATGCAGTTCATTGTAAACAAGTTGCATATTTTAATATTTCAAATTCAAATCAATCAATCCTTTTAAATTGGTTTTAGAATGGGACTATTAGAAAGGGTTAAATACATTTTGCAATTGGGAATTTAGACTAAAAAAAAGAGGGTTCCATTGATTCATTTAGAGATGAATTAGGACATTATTAAGCGAGGTCGATTGTACTGTTCCTAATCCTAAATGGAGCGGCCTTAGGGACCCATATGTAAACATATTATCTATTTGAATGTTCGAATGACCCATGAGAACCTTTTGACTTAGGATTAGTGGGTTCCGTTTTCGATTTCGATGGGGGAAGGATATAACTTCGGTGGTAGAGTGTCACCCTTGGCGTGGTGGAAGTCACGACAATCTATCCGAACTTGGTGGTTAAACTCTCTCTACGCGGTGGCGATATTGTAGGGGAGGTCTGCGGAAAAATAGCTCGACGCCCGGGGATGATAAAAACTTAACACCTCTCGTTTCTTATTACTTTTCGAATAAAATGAAAAAATCAAAAGGTCGTCTTATTCAAAACCTCAATTATGGCATCCGCTTCTCCCCACTTCCACCTTTCTCGGAGCGTCAAGAGATAGCGATGTCTTTCCGTCTTCTTAACACGAAATGTTGGGGAGAGAAAGGTTCGCTTTTTTAAGGTACTCGAGGAGCAGGATCGATTGGAGGGGAGGTGGGGCGTAGCTGGAAGGATTAAACGCGTGGCTATGAACCCGGTATAGGGGGTTCGAATCCTCGCCATCTTGGCCGGGACCAAAAAGGGAAGTACCTTTCCCCCAGGGGTAGGAAAATCATGATTGGATAAGCGGACCAAAGCTATGGAACTTGAGTGTGGGTCTTTGGAATGACTTTTGTTTTTATTTTATTATTTATCGTAAATGGTGGAATCATTACACATAGTATGCCATCCCGCCATCGCGTATTTTTTTGATTTCGCTCTGTAAAAATATATAATAATATATATATATAATAATAGAAAGTTTGAATATTTATCCAATTTATCATTTTTTCCCCTTTCTATGTTTTTTAGGATGAAACTCTATTAATTTGAAAATATTGCGCGAATTTGGTTTTATGATTTGGAAAAATGATTAACCTCTTTTCTTTCTTTAAGAAGATATGTAAGGAGTTATATCTATTTTTTAAATATTAAATTTTAAAGGATATAATGTGAAATATTTTTTTGGGGTTTTCTATTCCCGTAATATTTTTATTTTTATATCATGTACTAATATATTATAATATTATAAATAGAATTTCTCCATAAATAAAATTACCAAAAAAATGTTTGACACTGAAAATTTTGACGCATCTTAACAAAATTAAATCAGATGAATAGATTTGATATTTATATATATAAGATAAGGAGTTGGTATGTTGTGGCTTTTATTCAAGTAATTTATTTTTTACACTTGATTATCGCGATTCTGACTCTTTAGTAATATAGGTACGCTCTTGATTATCCGCGACCTCTTTTTTTTAATATTTAATATTTACGCCCGTTTTTTACGTTCTTTCTTTATAAGTAAAGGTCTTATACTCTTGATTTATATAAATCACTTTTACTTTAGTAATATGTACGCTCTGCAACGAGTTTCGCGCGTAAAAACATTGGCACTTATCTTTTTCTTATAAGATGTTAATACATTATTTATATATTGAAATTTCATAGCATATAAGATTTGTTATTTGATATTTGTATTTTCAATTTTGATTATAATATTGGTTGGCCAAGTCAAAATTCAAATAGTTTTAGGACTATCGTGCTTTCATATATACATACAAAAGTTGGAATCTTTGTGAAATTTATTGATGTAGGCGATTTCTTTTTTACCGGGGCCTTTTAGTTGTCGAGTAATATTTTTTTTGTAATATAAGTCGCATTCTTTTTTGTTATGAGTAATACCCTTTATAATAAAAAAGTCACACACTTTAATTAACACAATAAATACCTTTAAGTAATGTCTAAAATGGGAAGGCTCTGCTGTAACTTTTCGGTGCGAGGAGATTAAAAGATTACTTTATGGGGGTAATAAGTATGTATTAGGGGGGGTAATAAGTGTGTATTGTAAGGGTAATAAAAATTGATTTTGGTGTCTGAAAGTCTTATGGAATGAAGACAAAAAATGAAAGTGTCTTAAGTTTTTGGGGGACGGAGGAGTATAAGTTACACTCTTTTGTCGGTTAGAATCTTGTGTGAAATTTGTTTCTACTATCTTTGCGCCATACAATGGTATAATACATCAAAAGGTGTTGGTATCAATTTTTATTTCAAAAACCCTAAATTAATTTTTTGTTTTGAAAAATTCAAACAACAAAATTTTACATTTAATAAAGCACTGCTTATTTTTTTTCGATTTTAGAAAGTCATTAAACTTCATGATTTTTTATTTCCATAAGGTCATCTTTTAACATTTGCTAGAGGCGTTTTTTGTTGTTGGGGTTTGGCGTGGATACAATAGCATTGAAATTAGCATACATCATACTTTAACAGAAAATTATTAAGTTGATTTAGCAAAATCCATGAAATTTTTTTATTCTACAAGGGCCTCGTGAAATAAGAATAAGTATAGTATAAGGTTTTTAAAATAAAAATAGTTTAACAACCTTTCTAAATAAAAGTTTATAGTTTTAGTTCATGAGCATTTTAATATATATTATTGCTACATACAATATTGGAACATATCCGCTATATTAAGATCGACACATTATTGCTACAAATAAATTTGATTTTATATCATGGACAGCCAATTCATCTTTACAATGGTCCAAAATCCAAATCTCAAATGCCCAATTGCTCGCGATAACTCGGCCCAGCAATATAATTAATTTATTACTATTATTCTAATGACCACGGTGCACGGATCTCACACACGGCGCAATGCAATTGGCGTAATGCAAAAAAAAGACCAAAAAAGGGCAAAAAGTAGCGTCACCTCTTCTCCTTTTATTACCGACCAAAATTACCCTCGCATCAATCAAGTATCAAGCAGCAACTACCACCATCAATCCCCCTCACCGTTCTATACTCTCCCTACATCACAACTCGATCACACAAATCTGAATCCGTGTCAGATTCGATTTGAACTCAAGTGAGGGCTCTGATCTCATTCAACGCCGAATCGCCGATCAATTTCTTGGATTTGATCCGTTTAATCACCTAATATACCCGTCCGTCTACGGAGGTCCGTTGACAACCTTCGAGGATGCTGAGAAGGAGAGGCAAAGTACGGATACGTTCGCAAGGTCAGACTTCAATTTTGCGCCCTCTTCACTTAATTTGGTTGATTTGGTTTAATTTCGTGTTCTGCTGAATTAGTATTTTCGTCGTTTGCTTCAATGTTGGTAGTGCTTCGTGTTTGATTATTAAAATAGTTGTTGTCAGCGGTGTCGTTCTGCAATTTCTGTGGATCAATTTAGATGCAGCTATCAACTGCTGGTTTTGATCCTGATCGTTTAGTGTATATTACGGTTTCGGCATTCTGAATCTGATTTCGTGGATGCATCGGATATGGATCCGGCACTTCTCTGTTTGATTTTAGTAACTGTAGAACCATCTTTTGTGTATTCGCTCAGTATAAACATAATTACTCTAGCAGCTCAATTACATTGTTGCTCTTTATTCAAGGCACTTCTCTTTGTAGTGTTCTTGTGTCATGATATAACATTGATGATGGTATTGCACCATTTAATGTGCCATTCTTATCAAAAGTCTATGCTTTGAGCATCAAAGCACTTAAAAGTGAAAAAAAACGGAATACATTTGTTATTGGTGCTTTAAAGATTCCTATGATTTTGATTGGAAAGTTGAAAGAATGTTATGATGTTACTTGAAAGTACATAAATATTCTTATATATTGCATTTACTTTCTTTTCGGATAGGTATCGGACCAGTGGTTGTTGCTGATGGAATGGCAGGAGCTGCTATGTATGAACTAGTTAAGTGTTTGGACATGACAATCTTATCGGAAATTATTAGTTTGGAAGGAGATTCGCCACTATTCAGGGTTAGTGGTTCTGTATTTTATTTGACAGCTTGATGTTTATTTTTTTCTCAGCTCAAGTCATTAAACATCCATAATTAGGACTAGCAAACAAACATGGTCAATGCGGAGAATCTAGGTTTAAGGACTCTTTCTTGGAAATAAAAAAGACACATTCTTGGCTATTTAGTTGTGTGCCCGTTGTTTGTAGATACTGCATATGTTCTGCATGAGTTCAACAGTATCTCCATGAGAACTAGACATGAAATCAAGAGGTTCTGCCAGAAACACAATGTAAATTGTAGGAAGGAGCCCCTAGGCTGGCTTCTGTTATACCCACTTATGACCCAATCTTATCATTGTGCTGCCATGAAAAACAACTTGCATTATTCATATGGTTGCCAAGCAGATAAAGTGGAATATCCATAAAACTTTTTTTTTGGGCATCAATTCAGTTAATTGGCTGTGATGATCGTTAGTTGAGGCCTATGTAGAACACTATGTTGACATTTACAAGTGAATGAGATTCATTTCTTTATCTATACCCGTAATGTAAAATATAATAGCTGGGTGTCATAACAACGGTTATTTTTATATTGTTTTTCGAGTGTCTGAGAAACTGCTGGACTGACGGTGAATGACCCTGTTCTTGGACGCTACAAGGTATCTCATTTTTGTATATTGCACTTAAATCTTGAATCACAAGTTCTTTTTTTCCTGTCCTCTGATTTTTTACATACTATTGATGTTACTTTTTTACAGCCTTTGTCAGTTGAATTGGGCCCCTGGAATTTTGGGTAATATATTTGATGGCATTCAGTTTTGTAAACTGAAAACTCTGCTTCTCAAATGTAATTATTTAACAGTATTACCGAAGGATTTTTTTGGTTTTCTGGTTTTGTTTGGTGAGTATTTTTCCTTATGGTTGGTTGCTTTTTCTTTTCGGGGTTGAGATTACTCAATGCAGGGCCTCTCAAAACCATTGCAATAAAATCTGGTGATGTGTATATTCCGCGTGGTGTGTCTGTCCGGCACTTGACAAAGATACTCTCTGGGAATTCAACCCGAAGAAATAGGTGCTGTAAACCTTTTTTTTTTTTTTCATGTTTTATGCTAAGTAAGTAAGCGATTTGGTAGATGTAGAAATACATCCACTTTCATGCTGTAGCACCCTGACTAATTTTTTTGATATTTTTATTATCAGGAGGAGATCTTTTTAACAGGTGGTGACTTATGCTGCGGTGGTTGTCATCAGCCTGTAAATATTGGAATCACTTGATGATTAATTTGCACTGCAGAGCTTGTAAACACTAAGTATCAATTATCTTTGCAGACTGTTTTTGAGAACACTTTAGTGCAACATCATGTTGGCCTTCCTCCTGATGCTATGGGAAGGTAACCTCATCAACACCTCGGCCAATACTCATGAAAGGTTCATGCTCTATCCTGCTATAGCACTGAGCAACCAGTTGTATATTAGCTCTCTATATAATATAAGGTAATTATTTTGTCCTGTCACTGAATTATCCGACTGTTTGCAGGATACTGTCATTGAGCTTGAGTTTCAAGGCGTCAAAAAACAATTTACCATGCTTTGGGTCCAGCCTTTCTAATCATGGATAATTTCGAACTGGAATGAATAATGATTCTTTGTGTAGTATAATGAATGGAAAATTCAATTGGATATGTCTTCTCATCTGCAGAACTTGGCCACTAATGCGTGCACCTGGGCCTAGCTTCAAAAACTTGCTGCTGATACTCCTCTCTTGACTGGACAGGTAAATACTTTTGCACTTGATTTTCTCTTAACACATATTTGTCCAACCCCCCTCTATTGAAGAGTCAAAGAATGGATTCACACTTAGCGATAAATAAACTCATATATTGATAATTTAGAAACTGAAAAAGACAAAATCTGGGATAAAAATCCGTCCCAAGCAAAGAGCCCATTCCTACGGAAATATTCCGTCCCAAGCGAAGCCATAAATAATAATCTCCCAGATATTCTCACTAGAGACACAAAGACACTATATATAGACTAACCTAAACCCTAACTTGGGCCCCAAAGGACTAAGTCCATAGACCCACTTTATTAAATCATCTTAAATTAAAAGCCTACTGCAATAATAATATTAATTATAATATTGATGCTATATTTGATCTTGATATCAATTCCCAACCCTTAAAATCAGCCCAGCCTTTGCTTGTCCTAAAAGGCTGTAGAGGCTCGGCCGTTCTGAAAGCTCAGCAGTCACGTGGGGAAATTTGATTTCCTCGAATAGACCCAGGTTCGATCTATCTCCCAAGCCAGATTTACTGCTTTTATGGCTTCCTCCACATCCTTAGACAGCCGGATGCAAACCCAGAGGCAGTGGAATCTGGTAAATGGGTGACCCGGCCTTATCGAAAAATGGTCGAGGATTTCCAGCGTGAAATTCGAGATGAGAGATTCGTAATTGAATCCTGGAATGTTCAACTTTGCTGGTGTAGATACTTTGGCTGCGATCGCCGGAGTAACGACTGGGCAGGTTTCGATTGGCCTTCTTGAGCGTCAAAAAGCTGTCCAATAGTGGCGCTTTTCCTTTACGAGTTGGCGCCAACTCAGCCGCCATCTTCTACCGACTCCTGTGCTCGCGGCTGTCGCATCTCTTCCCACCAGGACCACCATTTGTTCCAATTTCTCCAGGAACAATTTCTTATTCCTTCTCTAACATTACTGTAACAGTGTCTTAAGGATCACGGCAGGTCGGACCAAT